>CM039305.1:120935258-121102954 GCA_022316695.1 Camellia oleifera
CACGGAAGCTACTACCTAGCTTCAAGGTGAACAACAATGGTATAAAAGCAAGATTTACAACTAGTTAATCAAACTTGTGGTGGGGTGGCTAAGCTCTAAACCCCCTCATGATCACAAGGTTCCAATATACTATGGAAAGCTATAAAAACAAAAGGAAAGCGATTAACTCAAACGGATTGGTGACTATATCCTAAACACACCAAATCCGTGAGTACTATTACACTATTACAAGCCCATATTTAGTTCATATCACATAAAAATAACCTAAAACAGTGTTGAAAAGTAACTAAAAAGAGCAAATATGAAAGAGTATAAAAGGATTACAACTACCATATGGAAGGGTAGCTTGCCCTTCCACTTTTAACAAAGCTCAATCACATTTTTAAGCCTAAAATAACTCTAAAAATCAGTGTATTATGACAACAAATGAAGAGCAAAAGAGTAAAAGAAAAAGTAATGAAAGGAGTTCAAAGGTTAACCTCTTGGAAGGAAAAAGAGCTTCTTAATTAGCAAACTTCAATCCAAACACCCTCAAGTATCTGAAAATAAGGTTTAAAATTTCAATAAAAAGCTTTAAGGTTGAGCTTCAATTGTGTATTTATAGTGTATCTCTTTTGAATGTCAAGAGAAAGAGCTTTGAAGAAACTCTTAGGCTTCTGAAACAATTCTCTAACCCTAAATTCTGAAGAGAGATGGTCTATTTATAGATTTTCAACCATTTTCTAACGGAAATATCTTTAAAAGTGGGCAAGTGGCCAAATCTCGTGCATTGGAGCAACTTGTGTTGCAAATGCCGAATCTGACACTAAACATTGTCGGCCGACCACTCAATTGTATAGTCGGCCCAAAGAAAATGGTCTGTCGGCCAATCAATTGGCCTGCTGTTCTCTGAGTGGTCAGGCTAAAGAGAGAGAAAAAATGGTTTTGGTCAAAAAGGAGCACAAGGTTTGGGTTTGAAGCTAGAAACCAAATTTCTTTGTTGAATATTCGAAAGATGCACAGCGTAAATTTCGTCATCAGGTATTCGGAATGAAGCGCCTAAGTCTTAAGGGCGGTCAAAATGGGGTGTCTACACACGGGTATTTCCTTTGTGTCACAGTATGGATTTTTTTGCTATTTATTTTATTTTTATTTTTTAGTTCACCTGCACAAGACAATTTGTACACAAGAAGAAAAAAAAAATTAGTAACACTTGCACAAGAAAAATATATATATTAAAATAAAAAAAATAAATTACAATAAAAATTACCTTTGAATCAGACAACTTACTTTTAGATCCTGGCAACGACGCCAAAAATTGATATGGTCACTTGCACATTAAAATATTTTATTTAAAATCAAGTAAAAACAACAACTCTATAGAATAGTTGTTAAAACCAGGTGTCGATCCACATGGACTAATGATGAATAATTTAATTTATAAACTTAGATTTGGTTATGAATATTTGGAGTGAAAATTAAACTAGCTAATTAAACAAAATGAAACAAATATCTTAAAATTTCGAATCCATCACTAACCTCATAATTGAGAGTAACTGTATTTAGTCCGTAGAATACCATTGATGTGAATACTGTGATGTAAGTTGATTATAAATAGATCATCAAGAGGATCTGTATATCAAATCAGAAAACCATGGGAAGAGGTTTTTAATCTAAAACCTCTTTCTCTCGCTCTCTCTCTCTCTCTCTCTCTCTCTCTCTCTAAAACCTCCTTCCCCGAGCCTCTTTTTTGGCCGGCTGGCCGTCGCCTTTGGCTATGGCGGTCGGCTGGCCAGCGCGTTTCGGCTTGCCTGTTAGGCCTTTCTTTGAATAAACTTGAGTCCCCCATTTTTCCCACCTAGGTGTGCTCTTCTTTGCTGTCCAGGTTCTTCTTTAGGGGCCGCCCAGGCCTTGTCTTCTGTTGTCCCTTTGTGATTCAACCTTGCCCGCTGTAGCTGCTTTATTAGGGGTCGTTCAGGAAGTTCAGTCGTGCGCTTTTGGCGTGGAGGAGATTGAGGGGTGCACTCCGGTTCAGACCGGCTATCACTCGAGCGCTTCTCTTCGCGTGAGAGTTTGAGGGGTGATCTTCTTCCCTTTGTTTGGTGGTAGCCCAGCGGGTGGCCGGTGTTTGGTGGGTGTGTGGCTCCACAGTGTGAGATTTAACCTTCTGCCGTTAGGACTTTTCCGGGAGTGGAGGGTTAGGCGTGGGTCTCGGGTGTGAGGTAGAAGAAGACCTGGTGGGAGTTGTTTTGTGGCTGTGGTGGCAGTGGGTGTTGTGTCTTCAGCAGGGGGTGGTGATCTGTGGGTGTGGTGTCTTCGGCAGTGGATGTTGAAGCTTGGAGTCTACCCGGCAGTGGTGTTGCAACAGTTTGGAGTTGGGGCTGGAGTCTTCCCAACAGGGGTGTTGAAGCTTGGAGTTTTCTCGGTGGTGGTTATGGAGTCTTCTCGGCCGGTGTGGGCATGGGGAGTTGGGAGGTGCAGCAGCATAGGGGTGGCAGAGGCGTGGGCTAGCAGTAGAGGCGTGGGGCTTTGGGAGCTGTAGCTGCAGGTGGTGTGGGTGTTGATCAGATTTGGTGGGTAGATTAGATTAGATTAGATTTGATTTTGTGTGGGTGGTGGGGGCTGCAGGGGTGTTGTTGTGTTTATTTAGTTTGTTTTGGGTGTTTTGGTGGGTAGACTATGTGGGGGCTCTTGTATTTTAATTTTTAGTTAAGTTCTTCTTAATTTTGTTGTTTAAAAAAAAAAAAAAAAAATTCGAGAGGCTTAGGGGTTGGTTGTATGGATGCGAGTAGCAGTAGTAGGGGTATTTTTATACTTCCGAATCTCTCTCGATGCATGTCATCTTCCTGTACCTTTAATTTCATGATGTTAAATGAAATTTTTCTTTGCTGATCAAAAAAAAAAAAAAATCAGAAAACCATGAATCATTTTCGCTTAGCATGAACCGTCACCATTAAACTATGGTTTGATATACGACCCATCATACTATGTATGACTCGTCTAACAATTCTAATATATAACACTAAAAACCATTGTATAACATGATTTGAATAAAATATTTATTACACAAAAATATCTAAAAGTTAAACAACTATATCCAAATCAAATTAAAATTAAAAATACTAAATACAACTTATCCTAATTATTTGATCAGAATTTTATCTTTATTCTAAGATAGAAAAATAATTTCAGACACTAATATTTACAAACTAAATACTCTCACTTTTTTTTTTTTTCTCTCTTTAGCCGCTACTCCTCGTTTGTTTGTTTTTATTTTTCTTTTATTTATTTGTTTTTGTTTCTTTTTCTTTTCTTTTGTTCTTTCTTACCACTTTTGAATGCAAATTTCGAATAGTGTATAGCAATTTATTGTTTATAATACATTAATGTATAAAATATTTAAAAGATATTATTTACTGTGACTTATATACAAACACGTACAAACATATCAAATCACATAAAATTATAAAATAATATAATTAAATAGACTAACAAAATATACATTGACAAATTAAATGTGTAATATTTAGGTGTCAATGAGGAACGGAATTTAAAATTTAAAATCAAATATATTATAATTACAAAGTTAAAAATTAAAGTGACATCACTGCAAATGACCGTTATAATAATATAAAAATATTTAACAATCTTTTATTATCTTTAGAATAATATTATATGTATCAATTGATATACTAATTAGTATATTAACTAATGATGTGTTATAATTTTTGAAGTTTTGAATTTCATAATAAATAATATTAGGGATTATGAAAAAAAATATTATAAAATGCTTCATGAAGATTTTTTATCTCTTCATTAGTGTGTGGTGTTTTCTTGTATATGTAATCTAACGGTAAAAAATCTTTCATGATTACTTTTATGATATTTTTTTTTTTATAGTACACAACATTACTCTTTTGTAATGAATGTAATCATAATTTTGAAATGTTAATATCATAACTATATGGGTGTGTTTGATTGGGGATAAGGGGGGGGATTATTTACTGTGCGGATTGTAATCTGCACAGTAAATCTAATGCGATATTTTTTTTTTTTAGTCCGCCGGACATGGAGTCCGGCCGGACTCCTTATCCCCCATATGGGGGATTATACTATCCTAGGGGGGGTGTGGGACAATTTTGGGGGGATTATTTACTGTTGGGATTAGGTGCTAAAATGAACATTTTGACCATCTACTATTTAATTATGTATTATATTTAGTAAAATTTAATAAAATTTAAATGTCTCAATTTAAAAATAAAATAATTTTATTTAACTTTTTATTTATGTTTTATTTTTTAAATAAATTTTTATAGATATTTTATTGATGTTTTATTTTAAAATTTTGTTTATATTTTATTTAATTTCATTATTTAAATGTTAATTGATGTTTTATTTAATTTCATTGTTTAATTATTATTATTTTTAAAAACAAATTCATTTAAAATTTTAATTAAAAAAATAATATAAATTTTTATTGAAATTTTATTTATTTATTTAATTTTAAAAAATAAATTTATTTAATTGTGTACAAAATAAAATAAAATAAATTTTTATTTAATCTAGCTAAAAATAATTAAAATATTAAAGGTATGTTTAATATTGCTATTAATTAGCAAACAATTGAAAAATGGTAAAATAGTCTTTTGTTCATTTATCCTATCCAGTCCGTCCAACCAAACGTTGGATTCATTAAAAATAGTCATTTTCAGACATCTAATCCCATGAAAAAACAAACACAGGATACATATCCAATCCAACCAAATAGTCCGGGGAATTCACAGTCCCAGAACTCAAGTCCGATGGATTCTAATCCCCCTTATCCAGTCCGTCCAATCAAACACACCCTATTGGTATCCTATATTAGGGGTGGTTTGGCATCCCCTATATAATCCATCTTTTTATCTTTTTTCCATCACATCACCTCTCTACTTTTTTGCATATCTTTTCGTAAAAAGACAAAAAGTGTACTTATTTAAATCATCCCAAACAACCATTTAGTATGCTAACTGTATCAATTGATATGCATTTAGCACTATGGTTATCTTTAATATGAAAATATTAAGGGTTGGTTTGGGATATTCTAAAAAAGTATACTTTTTGACTTATTGATTTATATGAATTAGGTTTGACAAAAATGTTTCATGCCCCCTTTTTCTCCATCCCCTTTGACCCCCTCTCTCTCTCAGTGGTTATATTTTTTTTTTCTTTTTTTCCTGCTCCTCCAATCACCACTCGCCGCATGTGTGTGGAGTTATGGGGGTGGTGATTGGAGGGGGTCTCTATCATGACTCTTAAGTTTGATATAATGTGTTAAAAAAATGATATAATTTAAATAAGATAATATGACTTAAATAGAATATTAATTTTTTAACTTTTTATATTATTTAATTTATGTCAAATCAACCCATAACCGAACTTCTTTACACTTCACGTACAAATTTCTCGGATTCCTTTTCTTTTCAATTCTTCCCTTTCTCTCTCTCTCTCTCTCTCTCTTAATCTCTCTCTCTCTCTCTCTCTCTCAATCAAACCCATCAATGGCAGCAACAGTCACAAATCTTGGCATTGTCGACCACCAGTTACCGGACGACACTCACAACCTCTACGACCTAACCCTTTTCACTGATCGAATCAAAACACTCGTCACTCAGTCTCCCTTCTTCGTTGACTCTTGGATCTCCGAAATCACAACTATCCATCGTGGCCTCCTCCACTAGCTCATTGTCGGCCTCGACATCGAGTGGCGACCCAACGACTGTCACAGTGATAACCCCGCCGCCACTCTCCAACTCTGCGTGGGCCGCCGATGCCTTATCTTCCAACTCCTCTACTCCCTTGAAATCCCCTAATCCCTCATCGACTTCCTTAACAACCCTATCTACACTTTTGTGGGTGTGGGTATTAACAGCGATGTCGAGAAATTGACTGAGGATTATGGGTTGTCTGTGGCAACTACTGTTGATCTTCGCACCTTGGCGGCAGACTGCGGCATGACGGAGCTTCGCAATGCGGGGTTGAAGACCATGGCGAGAGAGGTGCTGGGGAAGGTAATTGAGAAGCCGCAGAGGATTACGAGGAGTAGGTGGGACAATGAGTGGCTCTACCTTGAACAGGTACAGTATGCTTGCATTGATGCTGTTCTTTCTTTTGAGATTGGAAGGTGTTTGAATGCATCTGAGTATTAGATATTGGGAGAGTAAAGTGGGTTTTTTAAGATTTGTAATCTGAATGGGGTTGGGGTTTGATGGAGATTTAGTATGGTTTTGTATATATTGGGATCTCTGTTTGATGGATTTGGATGGTGGGTTTTGTCTGCTATATGATTTGCAATTTCGATATGTTTGATGATTACGTGATATGTTTTGTGCTTCTATCTTGTTGAGCAAGAACAGGATTGTTGATGCCTGTGTTGCACTGTACTAACATACAAATGGTCTCTTATTTCTATCTTTAATTAGGGAAGTTTTTGTTTTTCTTAGTTACTAAATTATTTGTATAACAACTCATTATGCCATACAATATATATCGATGGTAGTGTGGATCCCAAATTTGGAGCGAGTATTTTGACTATTTTTGCACTTGTTGCCCCATTTCTATGTACATGGAGTTCAGAGCGGTTGGGGTTATCTCTGTATCTTTTGTCTAACCTTTTCCGATCATATTCGAACTGCAGAGACGGTGAATGCAACTCTAGTTTGAAGGTAAACCACATAAATCTCATGTTCATGTATATGCGTGTGATTTACAATTCTTATACATTTGTTTTTCTTTGGTTTTTTGTGTTTCACTTATCCTTGGTAGGTGTTGTAGACGTCCCTGAACGCCCCGGGAGGGTTAAGTCCCGTTCCGTTCATATTGGGGTCACTACAGTTCAAGGACTCAAATGTCACGGTTCTTAATCTTGAACCAAAGAGTCCAAATCCGGCAAATCAATTTTGAAAACATATTTTTTTAAAAAGAAGTGCCAAACATGGACTGCTTTGCCAGTTATAGAGTCGCCACCTAAATGTTTTTTAATGGAAAATTTAGGAAACCCTGACTCGGTGCCAAAGGCCACGTGTCCGTCATCACCAAAGTTACCTCGGCTCGGGAACTTGGGTACGATTAGGGAAGGTCACTTCGTGAGTACCCCCGCTCGCCCGGTCAAAGACCGGCCTTTACTAACCATGATATCTGATTTCGAAAACATTGTGCGTTCTTATTCCGGTTATTAGCCTAGGTTACTATGTGATGCGCACAGCATACAAGTATAGACTGAGTCGTCTGAATTGGAACGAAACACTTCATGTTTGTTTGTGAAAATGGTTTGCTACTTGCAAGTAGGCTTAAAATGTGGATTTTGCCACCCTCGGGTGGGCTTAAGAAAACATGATTTTGCCACTATCTAGTGGGCTTTAAAACAAACATTTGATGAATTGTTCCAATCCAAATAACCCAACCTCCACCCACAGGAATTCAAGCAGTTATATCACATAAGCAAATAGCCTTATGGTAAGTATGCTATCATGACAGTCACTCACACGCATGCAAGGATGCTAAAGCATAAAACTCACCGAGTACTCCAAGCCAAAACAGAAACTCATTAGAAATCATGCATGATCCTAGATATACAGAATTGCCTAATGCAACACATGCAAAGATGTAAACTATAACAGGCTCGGCTATTCTAAACATGGCATATGGAATGCTACAGCTAACATGTATTCAACTTGGAATTGAAATACAAATGCAGTTAGTATGATGCGCCGAGCCCGATGCATGTAAAACAGATGAATGAATGCAAACATGCTATCATACTGTATGCTAATTGAAATATGCCCTAATCTAACCATCATAAGTTGGTAAATAAAAGGGAGAAAGACGTGGGGTTGGAAGACATACATCACACACACACACACACTTATTACAATTGTGCCCTCGCGCAGAGGGTCCGAAAGAATATACAGTCCCGAATAAAAGAATAGTACAGTCCAAATAATGTACAAATTCCTAATTAATTAACAAATTAACTAAGAAAGCTGTAAAACTGGCATGCAAGCCAGGGACTGCCTTGATTCCGCTCCGGGTGATGAATGATGCATGTTCGGGTTGCCTTTGTGCGGAAATCCATGACGATGCCCCAATTAGCCTCTGTTTGCACCTGTTCTTGAAATGCGTGCCAAGCTTCGAAAAGTTACTGATTCTTGATTTTGCTGCAACAGAGAGCAGGAAAGGAGCATGGCAATGTATTTTCACAAATGTATTCATATCTCGATCCTCGTGCCACCAATCACGCATCTCGATGCATGATGGCCGAGGAGCCGAATTGCACAACTCAATATAGAATGAATGCATATGAACACTACAACAAAACCTAACTCCATCATGGATAATCCGGAGTGTCGGTGACTTGGGAATTGAGACACGTTCCGTCATTCGGAGTACGGAACGTACCTCGTTTCCCGTGCCCGGGCTAACTCCTATCTTGAACACGATGCAATATGCATGATATGCGTGAAATGCAACTAAGATACAATCCTAACATACACAATGTTATGGAATGGCATACATGCTACACGAGGTGATACACAACCGAGCATACACAATGCTATGGATGAAATGGCATACGCAATGCAATATGGGCTTACACCAACACAAGTGGACCTCGGCCACACTCACATAGGAGGCCAAAATGATGAAAATGAGACAACTCGGGATACGTGCACACGTGCACGCAAACCGAGAACCGAACCTACGGCACGGAATGCCACTCTAACAAGACATGGCAGAACACAAAAAATGGCATACTGTCATGCAAAAATCAGAGGTAAAATGAGATGCAAAACAGCCCCGAAACCCGGTAAAATGAAACCTGATGCATGAAACGAGTCCTGAAACACGGGTTTTGGCGCATGAAATGGCCTATAACTATACAATGCATACATAATTTGAATATGAAATGAAAAGACAGAAGCAAGGCAGCCCCAAGACAAGAATTTTTATAGTTTAGAGTGAGGCCAAACAGTGGGCCCAGGTAAGACTAAATTAGCATACAAAAATGGCTCCGCAAGGGAGGTAATGAAGCAAGTCACAAATTATGGCCCCAAATAGAGAAGGGGCCTTCTACAATATTTAAGAGGGGCCAAAAATATGATGTTTCACAGTTTATGACAGGTCCCAAAAACAGATACAAGTATGCCAAAGATCTCATGCAGGAAATGAGCTAACAAAGGGGCAAAGAAGCAAGTGGTGCATGGAGGTCTCAAAAAAGTGAGGGCCCTTCAACAATGTTGAAGAGAGACCCAAAATAAGGCTTTTTATAGTTGATGGCCGAGATCAAAACAGTATACAAATAGGCTCAAAATATCATGCAAAATGAGGCCATCAAGAGGGCTATAATATGAAGTATACAAAGGGTGTCTCAAAAATCTATAGACCCTTAATGAAACATGAAGAGGGGGTCAAAATAAGCCCCTTTTCAGTTCTTCTCAGGGTCGAAAAACAGAGACACAATAGGCTAATAAATCATGCAAAAATGGAGACCAAAGAGGGGTTCAATGGCAAGTGACACATGGAGGTCCCAAACAAGGATGAGCCCTTCTTCAATATTGAAGAATGGCTCAAAATAAGCCTATTCACAGTTTACATCAGAGCTCAAAACAGACTACACATAGGCTAAAAATATCATGCAAAAATATGGCACAAAGAGGGCTAAAGAGGCAAGTACCAAAAGGGGGTTTCAAACAGTGAGAGACCCTTAATGAAAGATGAAATAGAGCTCAAAAAAATGCTACTTTCAGTTTTAGTCGGAGCTCAAATGTATAAGAAAAAAGGGCTAAGATATAGACCAAGAAAAGAGCAAAAAAGGGAAAAACGAGACTCACCCTTGAAGAACCAAACTTTAGCAGCCTCTTGGTCCAAAATACAGCACTTCTAGCCTCTGAAAAGGTTCTCCAAGCCGCTGGAATGGAGTGGTGGTGGTGGTGAAGAAATGGTGAAGAAATGGTGTAGGACTTTTAGGGTTTTGGTGCTTGAAATATAGAGAGAGAGAGAGAGATTGTATATATGAGACTCAAACCAAAGTCTTCTAACCCAAATAAATGCAGCTGGAGCTCTGGTTTTATAGACAAAAAGGGATGGAAAAGAGGGGGAAAAAAGGGGGAGAAATTCGGATTCAAAATTCCCCCCAAAATGGCCAAAAGGTGAGCTAAAGGGGCAAGTGATATCTGTGGGTCCCAAATGGCCAAGATCCCTTCAACAAAGTTTAAGAGGTATTCAAAATAAGACACTTTATAGTTTACATCAAGCCACAAAAATAAATACAAGTAGGCCTAAACTATCGTGCAAGAAAAGGGAAAAATAGAGGGGTAAAGAAGCAAGTGATAGATGGAGATGTCAAACATCAAGAGGTCCTTAATCAAACATGAAAAGGAGTTCAAAATATGACTATCTCAAGTTCGGGTCAGAGCCCAAAAATGTAGAATGAAGGTTCGGGAGCCGAAACACGCAGTTCGGGGCCCCAAAAGTGGGCTGTTAGGCACCGGGAGTGGTGCTCAACCACGAAGTTGGTCTCTCGGACCACAGTGTCCTTCAAAAGGGAGGAAATAAGGTGTGTGCCAAAAAACGGAGCAAACAGAGGTGGTTAAGCGGTCCCGAACCGAGGCACACGGCCGACAGCTCCGAAAAACCGGGAACCGGGCTCCAAACAGGAAAAATATCCTACGACCACAAAACGTAGCCTACGGCCACTGAGAGATGGTCTACGAGACCTCTCCCTCGCTTTGGGAAGAGAAAACAGAGAAAACAAGGCCTGGTTCGCAAACCGAGGCAAAGCACAAAAGAGTCCGGAAGTCTGGAGGCAAGGCTCGCAGCTGGGATTCCGCAACCTCAGAACGAGCACAATATGCAACATTACCAAGCGCTCAATCGGTGACGTCTGAGTCTTAAGGTCGGTCAAAAATGGGGTGTCTACAGGTGTTTGTTTTAAATTCCTAACATATGATGTGCATGAATCATTATGGTAGTCATAGTGGATGATGTCAAAATGATAGTTATGAGAGGCATAATTGAATTGGTGGCTTAGATTTGAGGGAGTGAAGAGAGGGACTAGCAGGATGCGAAGATAGTATAGTTTTTAGTTTTAGTTTTAGTTTTAGTTTTTTTTGTTGTTTTAGTTTTTGTTTTTTAAGTTCGGAAAATAGGTAAAATGAAATCATAACAATTAAATAGTTTTTTCATAAATAACAACACCTTGTAATCTTGGTCTCTGCATAAATAGAGCCGCTATCTATGTCTCCAACTTCTTAATCTTTATAGAAATCGAGTAGATCCTCCCACCTCCTATTTTTCAAGAACAGCATACCTAGCAAACATTTGCAATCAAATTTTGAAAACGATAACCTGCTAATTAAAAGCAACTACATTCAATATGCTTCATGCTGTGGTAGAGAGTGTATTTGTGATCGGGAGACATGAGAGAGTGGGACAAAAAATTCGGTTTCACATTTTCTAAGCTAGGCAAGACATAAATACTCCTTACCAATTTGGTAATGGAGGTCCGTTTCGCGAGAAATTATTCAATGTTCCCGAGTCACTATGTGGAGCAAGTCCATCTAACATGCAACATGGATGTTTCAACAAAGATTAATGATTCAGGCCTCGAATTTGAGGCTCGAATTTGCAGAGAGAGAGAGAGAGAGAAGAGAGGGGAAGAGGGCTTGCAGTTGCCGCCCGATCGTCGCCCGGCGTCGCCTCGCCCGATCGTCGTCTCCAGCAGCCCAGGCCTCTGCCCGATCGTCGTCTCCGGCAGCCCCCGCCTCTGCCTCGCCTCCGCCTCTTCCTCCCCCTGTAATTAGGGCCCCATCCAGTCCTCCTCCTTCCTCCTCCTCCTGCTCCTCCTCCCTTCTCTTCTCCTTCCTCCTTCTTCATCTTCTTCATTTTTGATTGAACTAAAAAAAAGAAAAACTCATTCAAGCCAAATTCGAGGCCTCGAATTCGAGGCCTCTATCATGACTGTTCAACAAATACGTTGTTTCTTAGGTCACTTTGTTACAAATTAAAAATCATAGATGCCAAATAGAAAACTAAATATGATTTCATGTAAGAGCTAGATATATATGACGTTAACCCTGGAGTTTTTAACTTGAGTTTTTGACTTGATACCTCTCTACTATCTTCACTTTCTCTCTCTTATGTTTACACATTATTTTTTAACTTAATTTCATACTAATCAATCAAACTACTTATTAACTCAAATATACCTAATTTTATGACCCAATTTCCAATTTAATTATATCTTTAAATATGCAAACATACATACATATATATATATAAAGAAATTCAAAATTGGGGTGTCATACCACACTAATTCTTTTCCAAAAAAAAAAAAAAAAAAAAAACCAACTTATTACAAGGAAAGTTCAAACTTTTGAAGTTAACAGTCATGTTCAGACTCATAGGCCTATCTTGAGTCCCGTTTAAAAAAATCGAATCATTTATTTTGTAGGGTCATTTGTGTATATCATCTAATGAAAAATAAATAAATCAATCCAATATTTGTATCTTTCTTATTTTAGCCCGTTTTTCTCTAAAAATAAATAATCTATTATAAAAAATAAAAAATAAAAACCCTCTGGCTTTATTTGTGATGAAACAACAATTCCGTAAGTTTGCTCAAAAAATAAAAAATTAAATTAAAAAAATTAAAAAAAGGGCTAAACATGCACTGGTCTGATCCCACAAAAAAAAATAAAAAAAAGAAAAGAAAAGAAAAAAAAGAAGCTCAACTAAAAACATGAAGTGGTATTTTGTGCTGTAACAATGTTTTGTGTATTAAAATATATATCCTTTTTCTATGAAGAGTCGGGCGATCCCAGTGTTGCTAAAGCTAGAATCTTCATCGGATCCCAGTGTTACGTCAAGTATAACACCACACCTTTCTAAATGTACTTAAGTTGTATTTACATTATAAATTTTGATACGAATTTAAAAAAGAAAAAAAGAAAAAGAAAAAGAAAAAGAAAAAGTAAAAGTGAGTGATGTGCATTATATTTTATCGAAATTTGTTTTTTTTCAAATTTAAAGTAATGATCAACCAAGAGTACATCGGAAACACATATATTGGAGACACCTTGGTTGCTAACAAAGACTTGAGCAAATTATATCTGTGATTTCTGTAATTTACTTTTTGTATCAATCTGATTTCTATAGTGCTAACTGTATCACTTTTATCCTTTAATTTTTCACATTATGTCAATTTTAACCTAGTTGATAACATCCGCTAAAAAATTGAACAAAAATCAAGAGCAAAATAATTTATTCGAAAGGGAATGCACTATTTCAAATTAGATGTCTACTTCTCAATCGCTTGGATGAAAGTGAATGAACTAGTTTTTTCTCTTGATTTCAATCAAATTTCTAAAGAGAGTTATTAAATGGACTATATTCACACAATGTGAAAAAATTAAAGGTAAAATTGATGCAATTAAAATTACAATGACTAAATTGACATAAGAGATTAGCTATAGAGATTATTAGTGTAATTTGCCTAAAATATTTTTGGAAGCTACGCTTACTTTTTTTTTTTCTTTGTATCATTTTGAGGATTCCTTAATCAAAAATACTAGAGATTTCAAAAAAATTTATCAAAATTTTTATCAAATGCTTCACATGGGTGTCAGATTCACATGGGACCTATATGGTGTGGGTTTTAAACCCATGTGAGACATTTGGTAAAAGTTTTGATAAAACTTTTGGGGTCTCTAGTATGGCTCTTCCTCAATTGTCATTTTGCAAACTTATGTGACCTAATTGTAATTTTCCTTCAAGTTAACTAGTTATTTTAGTTTATGTGGTGGTGGTAAATTATCATTGGACATGCCATAGTTTTGTGTTCCTTAGCTAGTGTTTGGACCATAATTTGAAAAGGAAAAGAAAAAAGAAAAAGACAAGTGAAATATTATATTTCACTTATATTTTTCTTTTCAAATCTCTAATCAAATTTATGATCAAAATATGATATGGTCAAACCCTAGCGAAACAATTTCTTCTTCGTTTCCCGGGTGACAATCTTTTCTACCTTCTTGCAACGTGCACCTGTTAGACTTTGTAGATTGACGAGGACCTTGGCTGTGGAAATTGTGAATATATATGTCAAGCTATCACACCCCTTCATTTTTAGAGATTTTAGATTTCTGAAACAGTGAATTTGTTTGGGAACACATTTCCACATATGCATCGGCATATGCAAATACTTCAATTCCAAATTGTTTAATAGAGTCATTGATGTTTCTTCCTCACCAACACCAGCACATAAGTCCCCTTGGAGGTCAATTATCATTTCTAGCGAATCACACCATCACCTTTAGCCCTTCTATTTTGTGCAGTCTTTCCATTAAATTGGACAAGACAATACTTGATAATTTCCCACCACATTCGACCCTCATGAATATTTATAAGTTGGTTGTGCCATATCTCAGTTGGCTCATCTACTCCTATGATAGTAAGACCTCGTTTGGGAACCCTCCTTTTTAGTTAAAAAGTCAAAAAGTTATTAAATTAGCCAAAAAAATCAACAACTCATACCAAAAAGTCAAAGATTCTCTTTTCTCTCTACTTTTTGCACATCTTTTCGTAAAAAGTCAAAAAGTCATCCCAAACATACACTAATTTTTTTTAGCTCATATTTTAGCCAAATAGCCAAAAAGTTACTAAATTAGCATGTTCCCAAACGAGGCCTAAGTTCCCCATTGCTGCTTGAATTAATCTGCAATTGCAATAATTTCAAGTGTGTTAGTGACATTTACTAATTATTGAATAAAACAAACTCCAACTTTGAGACTACTCATTAACTTGGACCAATATGACAATAAAAAAATAAAAAATCTTAGACAAATGTGATATGTTCATACAACTTCAGGACCATTGGAAATAATAAAAGATGGGGCAGAAGAAGAAAAAAAGAAGAAGACATACTCAATAGATGTATTTATGTCATGGGTAATTTTATTTACTCGTCATTAATACTTTCAGTATATACCATTAATAAATTAAATTTATATTTCAATAATATCCTCCAATGAAATGACCATTAAGGACAACATGAGGTGTATTCTATTCATTTAAAATTTTTATATTTAAAAACACAAAATACTCTTCACATATCATCATTTTATAGGGTTTAAGGTTTTAACATATAACCATTGTATTTGTTCATCATCTTCACCATTAACATACACTTATGATATCATTCATCATTAATTAGTTTATTTCATTCTCTTCTCCATTATATTTATTTTTTAAACTCAGAACATTATTGCCGTTGAAGATTCAGGGTTTAAGAATATTGAAATCAATTAGTTTTGAAGATTTGCACACTATAGATGACACTGAGATGCTTGGTTCTGATATAAACATTGATTTGAATATTGAAAAGGTTAGTTTATGACTTAATTTTTTGATTTTTTATTTATTTTGTTCGTATGTTGGGAAGATGAGTTTGTTTGTCGTGTTCAGATAACCAGAGTTGAACGTTTACATAATGTTCGATTATTTATATTTGAACAAAAAATTTTGTTCAAATTATTAAGATTGACCAAATATTAACACTACAAGAAAACTAACTATTTACGGCATCATGTTTACGGCATGCATTAAATGCATGTCGTAGTTAGTACATTCTACGGCATTTTTTTTTTCGCAAGCCGTTAATGTTTTGTCAATAACAGCATACATACTATGCAAGTCGTTAATTCATATATTTATGGCATGCAAAAGTATGCCGTAAAAAATGTATGTTTTTACGACTTACAAAAATATGTCGTAAAATATTTGTACTTTAGACGACATACATTTCATGTTGTAAAATATTATAATTTTACACGACATGCTAATGAATGTTGTGAAAACTTGTACAAAAAAAAATAAATAAATACAATTTGATCTTTTTATGGCATGCAAAAGTATGCCGTAAAAAATATATATTTTTACGGCATACAAAAAATGTAGAAAATGCATGTCGTAATTTATGAGCTCATCACATTCTTCTACGGCTTTATGTTTATGGCATGCATTAAATGCATGTCGTAATTAATTGCTTTTCGATTTTTTTTTATTTTTATTGATATTTTTTATTTTAATTATTTTTTTAATTTTTAAATATACTTAAAAAATATATATTTTTAAAAAAATCTAACAAAATTCACTAAATATGAAAAATAAAAAAATTACTTTTTTTTCCAAAAAAAAAAAAATTCACTAAATATGAAAAAGAACAAATGTATATTTGTATTTAGCTAAAAAAATAGATTTTGTCAAAAATATTTTACTTTCTAAACTGAAATATTTTAAGTAAATTTAGAAAGTAAAAAAAAAAATAATATGAAAACATTTACTAAAACATAAGAAAAAAAAAAAAAAAAACTTAACAGTTTTTTAGAGTTATACGTAAATTAAAAATTTGCTAGGTAGAGTGAGAGTCCCGATCTATTACCCAGAAGAGTACCAACATTACCATACTTCATATTTGCTAGGTATTTATTTATTTAGTTAAAAGGACATGAGAGTCCCGATCTTCATTGTCGAAAACAAAAGCCCTAGCATTCGCTCTCAATCTTTCACGCCGAGCTCTCTGAAATTCCATGGCTATCCCTGCCTCTCACATTGCGTTGAAGATGGATGATGAAGCTATCGCAGATGACTTCTCTTTCAGGAGCTTCTTCTCTCGAGAGTTGTGTCTCAGAAGGTGTGCCATCTCTATCTCTATCGCACAAGCGTTGCCCTCTCTATCTAAGATCTGAATTTGATTTTCATTTTTGATCTGATTTGCTTTTGTATTTGATTTTCATTTTTGGTCTGATTGACATTTGTATTTGAATTTGAAGGGTTCATGCCCTAGCTCTACAGAATTTCCTTTGCATTGATTGAGCTACTGATTGTCTTGCTTTGATTGAGATATTGATTCAATTTTGGGATTGGCATTGATTAAGAAGAAGTCGACGAACATCGACGAGATGACGAACAATTCATCACTAACTTGCTCTGGTTCTCCCTCAATCTCTCCGTCGTAGGGTTTTGACTCGATCTTCCTTCACATTGTAAGATAAGTTTTTCTCTGTTGCATATATGTAGGTTTTAGTTCATGGTTATTTACATATTTCTTTAGACAATAGCAATTAGATAACGAGCTCCATTACATGATGAATATTTTCTTTTTGCATCCAAATTTAGCAGTTGAATGTCCATTCCAGCCTTCTTCCTTCAATTAATCTTTCCTATAATAAGGACAAAATTCAACATTATAAAATTTACTATCTTGCTAAGAGCTATGAAGCTCACTGGTTGGCAGTTTCCTCGAGTTCCCTGAGAGCTATGCTATACCACTGATGATGATGAAGAATGAAATTAGGAAATGAATCTACCAGAGTTGAGAAAACAAAAGCATGTATTTGTTCGGAAGAAGGTATATTTTCCCCTGATTTAATTGGAACTGGTTATTTTTTCTTAATAAATTGTTTTTATTTTTTATTTGGGCGATTTATATCCTCTGGAATTTAAGATACATTTATCCTGTTGCAGCACCAGAAAGTGCCAAAAAGAAATCTGGATGAAAATTATAATTCAAGAAAGAGGTGGCTCTTAGTTTCTGCCCCCTGGACACTTCAGTGCAACCTGGCTATATTCTTACAAGAAGGCTCTGGTCATCACTTTTTTACTGGTTTATTGCAAACTATTTCAAAACTAATATTGCAAACCATATAATGTACTATGTAGATATTTGATTCGATCTTAAAGTGTATCCTTGCTCTACTGTTCACAGTTAATTCAGAGAAGTATTTCCCATATGCATTGCAACAATCCAATTCTGTTGTGTTAGGGAACTTGGAATATCCACCTTTTAATTGAAATGAAACAACCCTACTTTAACTTTAAACACATGCCGTTGGATTATCCCAATAAGACCATAGCAAAAAAGGAGGGGAAAAAAAAAAAAAAAAAAAAAGATTGAAAGCCATCTCACAATTGTACCTATGATGACATAATAAGTTGTGCCAGCTTTTGATTTGTTATAAATTTTAATAATATGAGGCTTAATTTCTTTATCATATCATTGTGATGAATTGTGAGCCTTTAATGTTTAGTAGAAAATTTTACTACATAGAATCTCGAACCAGTGTTATTAAAAAGGCAATGCTATTGCTCTTGAGTGTCAACATCTTACAAATTTCAGTTGGGTTAACAAGGGCAAGGTTATACATTACATAGTTTGGAAAGGAAATCTCCTGAAGTACGATGCAAATACCGACGGTTGACTGAGTGGGGCATTAGCAGGGATTAGTTAGGGGAAATGGATTACAGGTTTTGCAAGATATTGGGGTTGTTTCTAGTATTATAGCTGAGTTGTGGACTATTGAAGACGACCTTAATTAGTTGTGGACTATTAGAGATGGCTTTAATTAGAGATAGTGATGCCCTATTTGCA
Source organism: Camellia oleifera (assembly GCA_022316695.1). Taxonomy (NCBI): domain Eukaryota; kingdom Viridiplantae; phylum Streptophyta; class Magnoliopsida; order Ericales; family Theaceae; genus Camellia; species Camellia oleifera. The sequence goes on from CM039305.1 coordinate 120,953,698, forward strand.
AAGCAACTCATTATGAGAGAAATCAACAATAGTTACTATGAGTAGTTTGATTTATGATTGTAGTTATTTGTTGGACTAGCTGAAGGTGCATACAATTAAGCATACTTACCGAGTCTATATTATCTCAGTCTGTTTTGTTTTTTCAAAAAACAAACTTACTGAGAGGTTAATGGATGTGTTGACATTCTAGTAGATTTTGTAAATTTTTTTCACAATTATAATGGTGATATTTTGTGGAAAGTAGGCTAATGTTTGGCACCTTATAAAGTGCAACTCACTCATAACCTCTTTTACAATTCTGCTTGTGAAAGTTTTATTCTTATAAGGATGCTATGGAAGCTATATGGGATGTTTGTTATAATGATACAAAACCCTTCGACAGAGCTCCATGAAACAAGGGAATTGCTGCATCTCCATCAGTGCCTAACCAGCTGGTGTGCCAATTGGTCTACCAAATGAATATGATCCATGATTGATTCTGGCTCTTAGCAAGATAGTATAATTTCACATCCACTTCTATTATTTGAGTTACATTCTATGGAATACAAACTTTGGTGGTCATTTCTATCAGATTTTCCCTTTATTTTCCTAGTAAGTCAAAGGGAGGATCTGACCCCCTCTTTTTTTTTTTTTTTTTTTCTGAATGTTATACTGAGTGTATGCACACAATTACCTGAGAAATGGAATATAAATTGCATCGGTTGGACAAGGTGTGTATTACTATGATTTTGATTTTTAATGATGGGATGTTAGTATTGTTTGGTTTGCACACTACTTCTGATTTTGATCCTGTCATAGTTAATAGTTTGATGTCTAATAATTACAAGAGTAGCCAATTAATTATACAATAGAGTGTTAGTCCAAGTGGTCATAATCGGCACTTGAGTTTTAGTCTAAAAATATAAACTACTTTTTTGGCGGATGTAGTGACTGACCAACCCGCCTTGAACCTACAATGGAGTGAGGAGACCATGTGACACCACTGAACTTTGAATGACCCTCAGCCAGTTCTGCAAACCCATCCCAATCAATCAAAAAATGAGAATTCTAGTGTGGAGCTATAGAGGGGCCGGTCATATAAGGAGCTCCTAATTGTGGCAAGGAATTTGTTGGATTGATTTAGGCAACATTTTTTTATGTTACTGGACACTAGAATGTATATATGTGGACCAAGCTACAACTATCGTCTTCTTTTCAATTCCTTGGTGGTCATGTTTTCTATTGGTCCACAGTTTACAGCCATTCCTTATTCATCCCGTCAACTAAATTGCCAGGGATTTTTGGTACATTTCGGTTATAGAGATGCTAATAGTGCTGCAGATACTTTTGTTGTGGCTCATATAAATGCTACTTATGTTTTTGATTGAAGCCCTCTCTGTAAGAAATATACCCATAATTACCATCAGTAGGAACCTGAGCTTCCATAATATACTAACCGACAATGTGGGGATTTATCATTGAATATTCTTTCCTTCCACATCTCAATCACAAGCATAAGTATACATGACACATCATCCCTCATCACTGCATGGTTATTACGATACTAAAATGCTATTAAAAGTTAAAATATACCACAAGAACAAATTTAATTATGCCACCAACATAATACGTGTCTTCTTTCTCATTTTTTTAATAATCAAATTGCTACAAATAATTTAGGTCTTGATGCCTACCAGAATTACCACATAAAAATAAATGGAGTCCCTCCACTTTTCACTTGAAGAATTAATGATTTTAAACTAGAAGTTCTGCTCCAAAATTATTTGCCTTCATTCATGAAAATGTGAATCTAACTAGATGGATTAGTGTCCTAATATGTAGTGTTGCCATACTACAATCACAGACCTACTCCAAAATCAATATCCTATGGATGTTACAATTTATTATTATTTTTTGAAATTATCTTATTAATTATTGAGAAATTTAGTGGTCTATATATGAAATTATCTTATTAATTATTGAGAAATTTAGTGGTCTATCTATTGAGAAATTTAGTGGTCTATATATCAGAAATTTAGTGGTTTTACTGAGGAGTAGTACTTGTACTACTGGGGTCGCTCTCAGAGGTTAAACTATTTAGGAAGGAATCTGAGAGATGGGTTTTCACAATCAACCACAGCAACCCCCCACATGGACCATTTGCTAGTCTTGTTGTTTTCTTTTGTTGTTGTTGGCTGATAAATCATTGTGCATTTTCTGATGGGTGTTTGTTTACTCAGAAAAAAAGGGGACTTTCGTTATTCACTCAAATAGTAAGTACCAATTCACTTCTGTATTTCTTTTCTCTCTCGGTAAAAAAAAAGTAATAATAAAAAAATGAAATGGGTTTTTTCTTTTGGTGTTCAGTCACAAATTACAAGTGTTTAAACTCGTTTCTCTGGAAAATTTTCACAGTACTGAATTAACTACATTGCAATCTCATGTAATTGAGGTATAAAATTCTAGTTTTTTAACTTCATGCTGAGGAGTCAGTGTGTGGAATGGATTGTAGTGGAATATATTTTTTTTTGTGTGGGCCTTTTCTGTAAAAACTGTTGCAATCAGTAAGGACTTTTGGTTATTGGGTATTTGTTTGAATCGGAAATGGCAATTTGTGAATGGTTTTTTGGCTTTTCTTTTTTTTAAAAGAAAAAGAAAAAAATCATTTCAGACTTCTGGGTCTTTCTTCTTTGTTTGGCTCTTTCTTATCCCACAGTCCAAAGCCCTAATTACCATCGAATTAAATTCACCGTCTCCATTAATTTCATTTTTTTTTTTTTGGTCTTGTTTCACACTGCCATTTATTGCTTCTTTTGATTTTATGGTTTTCAGATATTTCTCATGGTGTCTAACTGAACCCGTTTGCTTGACTTCATCAATAGGTAAGCATTTTGCAAGTGTCCAATACTTGAATTGTGAAGCAAATAACCATTTGAAATCATCAGCATCTTCATTTCCTCAGATTTTTCATGATATTTATTGGTTCTAGTTTCTGGTGCAGGTCACTTGGCTATTTTTAGGGTTTGGCATTTTGCTAGTGTCCAATACTTGAGTTCGGTTTTATATTATTGTCAGGATTCTTGTAATCTCAACTGTATTAGTATCATAACTTAACATGTGTACACGCTCATGTAATAATTTCTTTGTTGATTTGTGCTTCTTTATTTGGATTAAAATTCAAACCTTGCATCCATAGCATCTCTTTCCAAATTGTTGCTGCTATAACATTTCTATCAAATCATTTGTATTCTTTGACTGACTAGTAGGTAATCGGTCTTCAACCCTAGAGATCACAATATAATCTGAATTTATTTGAATTAGGTCGAATAATGTTGATAAGATATATATTCTTATACAAGAAGCCTTTCATCCGGCCTAGATTCTTGTTCATCATGTATTGTTGGGCCACACTTGTGTCTAAAAGGGAAGATTTTATCCATTATGTGTTTAAAGTTCTTACTTAGTCCATGTCAGCCTGTACTTGTTTCTTAAGTAATTTCTAGAGAGGATTGATTCATAGTTTCCAATGCCTGTACTGGCACGAGTTTGAGTTAAGGCATTTTCTATTTTTCCACTACAACCACCACTTTCCATCCACTGCAATCCACCACCTCAACCCCCTACTGCCCAATCCACCAAAACCCATCACCATTGCAGAAATTTTTCTGAAATGAACATGTCACTTTATAATAAGGATCCAACCTCCCTATTGACTCTGCTTCTTATTCTTTACTTGATGAATAATAATTCCTATAAACTTCAAGTTTAGTTGTCTTTTAACTTCGTCTTCTTTTTATTTATTTATTTAATTTTATTTTTTTGTGCTTGTACACAGGTTTTCTATTATTGGCAAGGGTAATAGCTGTGACATTTTGTGTAACCTCAGCAACATATTGGCTGCAAGACTCGGTGCAACACCTATGGCTGCATTTCAGTTTTGCTTACAGTTCTGGATGGCCTCGTCGCTTCTTTCTGATGGTTTGGCTGTTGCTGGACAGGTATGGCCACGTGCCGTTCTTTTTAATTTTTCCCCTTTCGAATATTTGGGAGAAATTCTTTTATTTAATCAGGGAAGACAATGTGAGAAACTCTTTTTTGTGTGTGTCTCTCTCTCCAATTTCTGAGAACCAAAGAGAGCCTAACCAAATAACAACGAGGCTTCGTATTTTTGTTTTTTTCCAATTGTAACATAAATTGATCAACACTAACATAAATTGTATTTTTGTTACTTTCTGCAGCTTCATAGAAATCGTATTTTTCATAAATTGTATTTTCATTCTATACTCATGCTTCCCTACTGTGACAGAAAGCAGATTGGGCAAATTTCATGACCTTTCATCCTCTATATTTGATCATTGCTGTCAACTTTTGCTTATGCATATCTCAGTGACTATTTTTTTGAAGTGATTCACTTATTCTTTTGAACAAGTTTCTCTTACTAATGAATTCATTACTAATGGTGCTCCTCTTGCCAGGTTACATATCCGACATCTCATCAACATGCCACTTGGTCCTTGGATGACTTGCCAAGAATAGTAGCTTGTACCATGCATCAAGGATCTGCTGTCACCAGCATGGATTTTCATCCTTCTCATCACACATTGCTTCTTGCTATGATGGTCTTTGATCAATGATTTGAGCATACACCTATGATTTCAATGGTTGAGCTCCTGCTAAATAAATACGCGAATTCTTTCTTTTCTTTCCTTTATTTGACGTGGATTCTCTTTTATACAGTTGGTTCTGCTGCTGGTGAAATAATGCTTTGGGAAGTGGGGATGCGATATAAATTGGTTTCAAAGCCATTCAAGATATGGGACATGACAAATTGTTATATGCTGCTTCAAGTTCCTTTTCTTCCTTTTCTTTCCTTGTTGCTTGTTATCTTAGCATTCTATGATGTCATATATATACCTATGATATGAGACATCTATGTAGGTTGTAAACAACATGTATAAATTAATTGTGACCAGATTATTTCTCATATAATAAACTTTGAATTTGCTCTCTCTCTCTCTCTCTCTCTCTCTATATATATATATATATATTAAAAATAACCTTATACGACATATAAAATTATGTCATGAAAAGTATAATGATTTATGACATGCAAGAAAATGCCGTAAAAGATTATATACGGCATAGAAAGTATGCCATAAATATATTAAAAATGGCCTTTTACGGCATACAAAATTATGTCGTGAAAAGTGTGATGATTTATGACATGCAAGAAAATGTCGTAAAATATTATATACGGCATACAAAGTATGCTACAAATATATTAAAATAACTTTCTACGGCATGCAAAATTATGCCATGGAAAGTATGATGATTTATGTCATGACAAAAATGTTGTAAAAAGTTATATACGACATACAAAGTATGTCATTGATGTTTAATTTATTACTTTTTACAACTTTACCTGCATGTCGTAAAAGATGCTCAACTTTCTACGGCATGTCATATAACGGCATTTGTGTGCATGCCGTAAAAGAGTTTTTACGGCATACATTGCAAGCCATAAAAATTCAATTTTGTTGTAGTGTAAATGTTCATACATAAAAAATTGAACATTTTAAGTTAGTTTAGTTAAAATGAATTAAATTTTTATTCATTGTTTAGATATAAATTTTTAAACAAATTAAGTTTGTTCAACTTTGTATTTATGAATATGACTAATTTGATGAATTTGAAACGACGACAAGAGATGAGAGTTTAAGACCAACAGTGAAGATCAATACCGGCAAAGATTTAGGCCGAATAAAACACTCTGTCGATGATTTGAAATAACGTAACGACGAAATGAAACACGACGAGATTTCAACATCAACTGTGGAGATCAACATTGGCAAAGATGGAGGCCAAATGAAATATTCGCCAACGATGGAGATCAAGACTAACAAAGATGGTCTTTGTTGAGCTTTGTTCAGAAGATCGTGGGGTTTTATTTTGTGTAGTGGTGAAGATATAGAATTTTGAGTGTGTGTAAGGGTGTGTACTGAGTATTAATGGTGTGTAAATAGAATCACCCTTATGTCATTAATCCCCAAAACAAATCGGTCTAAAAAATATTTCCATAACTAAACACCAATAAACATGCTAGCTAAGACACAAAACATGTATGTGGAACCCAAAGTGGAATCTACTTAGTATATTTGTTGGTATATTAGTTACTATTTTTTCCATTATCTCAGATATTATCATATTGAAATATTTATCACGTTATTGTTTCTTCAACATTTTTTTTATCTTGATAGTTTTACATAATGTTCATTCATATTATACGTTGTACAAACATCATACAGAGAGTGAAAGGGACAGCTTGCCGATTTAGAGAATTTACTCTATTGTATATTTGGGTATGAAAATTGCCCAATTAGCATTGCTGTAATTAAACTCGACTCAGTACAATCAGTTTTAACCCTGTTTATTTGGGAATTGGGACATAATTGATAAAAAAAAAAAAATATTGATATACAAAAATAACATGGGGGCTTTTCTTTGTACCCAAAAAATTAAGTTAGACACCCCAATTTAATTATATATTTGGGCAAACTCTACTTTACCTCCTATGGTTTAGGCTATATGTGGATTACCCTTGACGTTCAAATGTCGTCACATAACCCCCCGTGGTTGATGAAGTGAAGTGCACAGTTAGCTTTTTCATCTATTCTAGCAGGCTGTGCAGTACACGCGAGTGTGGTGCAGTTGGGCATGAATTGATGATGTTCCCTCACAGTTAAAAGACCAAAATGCCCTCATCTTCATAATCAATTTCCAAAGTATATCCTCATCTTCATCATCAATATCCAGATCTGGAAATGTGATGATTTAGGAAATGTGTAATATTATTTTGTGATGTGAAATTGTAAGTTCATCAATTTACAATGAAGCCCCTTCCATGATCAATACTTGAAACGACGACTTCATAACCTTTTCTTGTGTACATCAATTCAAATTAAAGCTACCCACAATCCTAATTGAAGTTCCATCATGTTGGTTTCTTAATTAGTTTTATCTTTATTTGGTCTATGTTAAGTTCAATTGAACTGTGTTGATGTGTGTCTTGCCGACCTAAATAATAATTGATGATTTCATTCTACTTCAACAGAGTAGTTCTTTTTATTCTACCTAGTGTGATGTCAAACACCGATGATCAAAACCCCTCTCCTCTATCCCAACCCTCTACGCCATCATCAGACGATCACAGCCCCAAAGTCGACGTCAAAGAGGACCTCTCCATCCTCGGCCAGACCATCGGCCGCTAACTCCGCAGCGTCGCTGCCTTTCTTGCCCTTCCTCCTTCTCTTAACAGTTGTCAAAGAAAAAGAAGAAGACGATGATGAAGAAGAACAGTTGTCCCAAACAAGGAAGGGTTTAATCTTTGATGCTCTTCTCACCACTTCTGATATCAGGCTTTTGTATTGTAAAGGAACTCCTGGGTCTCGTTTGGTTCACCTTGATGAAGAACATACTAAAGATCACAAATATATATATATATATATATGTAGATATGAATTTGTTTAAAAAATTGAAGATCACAAATATACATATATATATATATATATGAATTTGTGTATATGATTGAAATTCTCCAGATCTGGATATTGACGAAATTGTAAATTGATGATAAAGATGAAGCTAGACTGTAAATTGATGATTTTGTGATGTGAAATATTATTTTGTGTAATATTATTTTTATCACTGTAAATGTGATGATTTATTTTGTGATTGGAAATGTGATGATTTTGTGTAATTTGAAAGGGTTAAAACTCTGGGTTCTCTCATGGAACCTTGGCTCCTCAAATGCACAATGCACAATTGTTGAATGAGAAATGGTAAAGAAAGGTTATATATAACGAAAAAATAGTTTTTTTACTTCTGCCGTTAACGGTGTTAATTGTGCACTTTACTCCATCAACTACAGTGGGGTTATGTGGTGATATTCAAATATCAGGAGGGGTAATCCGCATATGGCCTAAATCATAGGGGAATAAAGTGAAGTTTGCCCTAAAAAAATGTTATTTGCTACTCTTTTGTTAAGGTCCTACTAAAGGACACATGGTGCTGATTTGTTTTGTTTAATAGTTAAGCTTCCTAAGAATTTCGGCATTCCCAATTAATCAACTAGGGGTGTGTTTGTTTGGACGGAATAGAAAATGAGAGATTGTAATTCATCGAACTATTAGTCTTAGGATACATTGTCTTTCGACTATTTGGTTGGACTGGATTTGTATCCTATGTTTGTTTAGTTATGGGATTAGATATCTGGATTGAACTATTTTTAGTGAATCCAATGTTTGGTTGGACGGACTAGATAAGGATAAATGTTTAAAAGACTATTTTACCCTTGTAATTTATAATTTGTAAGTTAACAACACTAAAAAATTTTAATTTATAAGGCCATAATTTTTAATTTATTATTTTAGATTAACAATACTAAAAAAATAATTTTATTAATATATAAATTTAATTTTTTAACAAAACTAAAAAATTTTAATTTATAAGGCCATAATTTTTAATTAAATTAAATTTATAATTTATAATTTATATTTAATATATAATTTTAAATTAACAACACTAAAAAAATAACTTTATTTAATATATAAATTTAATTTTTTAACAACCCTAAAAAAATTATAAGGCCATAATTTTTAATTTATTATTTTTAATTAAATTTAATTTATAATTTACATTTTTTATTTAATATATAATTTTAAATTAACAACACTAAAAAAATAATTTATAAATGTTCAAAAGACTATTTTACCTTTTTCCAATTATTTATTAAGTAATAGTATAAGGGTAAAATGGACATTCACACATTAGTCCCATGGGATACCAATCCCATGGAAATAATCCCACCACCCCCTTAGGATACAATAATCCCTCATATGAGGGACTAATAGTCCGGAGGGACTATTAATTCGGAACAAAAAAATTGAACTAAACAATGGACTGGCTAATAGTCCAATCCTATGGAATAATCCCTCAAAACAAACACACTATAAGGGTAATTGTATATATATATATATAAACCCCTCAACTTTTGACTTTTTTAACAAAATAAATCTTGAATTTTTTATTTTGGCAATTTAAACTTTAAACTTTTGATTTGTTTTCAATCTAAACCATCAACCTATTTCCGTTAAGTAAAACTGACGAAAAAAATAATATTTTAATCATTAAGCTTACCAAGAAGGCAATTTCAAACATTTTATATACATCTACATGTAGTTTAAAGACTAAAATATCTTTTTCTCGTTGGTTTTGCTTAACAAAAATAGGTTGATGATTCAGATTAAAATAAATCAAAAATTGAGGATTTAAATTAACAAAATTAAAAATTCAAGATTTTTTATTATTTTGTTACAAATGTCAAATTCTGACCTTTTATTTATTTATTTATTTTTTACCCTATCAAGTTATAGATTGGCATGTCCTTAAAGCTTATATTCTTGTAAGGTCCATGGTTGCTACTGTGAGTTAAGGATGCGGGGTTGCTAGAAATAAATCGTCTATTTTAGAACAGATGAGAAAGATATTTTTTTTAAAAAGGCTGCTAAATATCTCTACCTATTTACTTTGGATTCTCCACTTCTTTGAACCCTCACTCACATAATTGAAACCCTCTCATCTTCTCTTAGAACCTCCACCTTAATACCAACTATACTCATATTCTTTGAAACCCCAACTATCCTTCGTCTGGCAACCGTTTCCACTATTAGCAGGCCTTTACCGTCGACGACCTTCCTTCCGGCAACCTCCATCCTTATCGATGACCCTACCAAGGGATGGAACTAGGAGAAGACATGGCCTCCATGTTTCTATGAAAATTCTATTAACCATTAACACTTTTAAAATATGTATCTTATTTTATAAATAAAATAGTCTCTCAATATAAAAGATATATCATATTCTTCTACCATCTCACATTCTCTTTTTATTTTCTGGCAAAAAAATTTCTTTATCCTATTAGATATTACTTCTATAGTATTTGAATTTTTTTGTGTATATATAGTTTATATATGACATTATACATACATGTGTGTTTGTATATATGGTGAAATTTTTTTATTTATCTTTGGCCCCTCCAGAGATGAAATTCTGGTTCCGTCCACCAACCCTTCCCTATCGTTTGCTGGAGCCCTCCAACCTCGTCCGATGAAGGAAGATGAAGAACAACTCTTGACCAAAAAAAAAAAAAAAAAGTAGAAGGAAGAAAAAACATGGAGAGAGAGAGAGAGAGAGCCAATGATCCCATCACCGGCCAACCACCGAGTCTCGCCCTCTTCACCCAGCCCTTCACCACTCCCGTTACAACATTCATGATTGCCACTGCCATTAACAACCAATAAATTGCGATCTACAAACTAGATTTAGCGATCACAAACGCATGTAGAAGAGGAGTTCCTGCAATGGACAACGCAAATTGAAACCAGATCATTATTCTAGTCTCCTAATTTAAGGTGATTTGGTCCCCCCAAAATCTGTATATTTTTTAATTTTTTGCAATCTCAGTTAAGTGGGTCTTCTTGTTTTGCTTTGATTGATTTTGATTTGCACTTTGTTTGGTGACTCTGAAAGCTTTTCTTACTGGATTTCATTCATTTTGGTGAAACTTGTTCAATTTTGTTGATTAATTGGCTGAGAGCTCAGATTGATCTTCATTGCTTGTGGTGAAGACGGCGGTCTTGGTCTCCAACAAGCGTCTTTGTCTTGATCCAAAGTTGGGTTCTGATTGGCGGGGGCTGCGAGAGATGGTTGTGGATTGGGAGAGGTGGTTGGAGGTGGAGCAGATAGGTGACAGACAGTGACGGGGAGGATGGACGGTAGCGGTCGAAGGTGATGAAATGGTTGGTAGGATTAGGGTTAGGGTTTGGGAAATTAGGGTTAGAAGGTTAGGGATAAGGGTAAAAATGGAACTTTATGTTTGGACAAAATTGGAATTAAAAAAAAATGAAAGAGAGGGGTTCCAAAGAAATAAAGTAGGCACTAATAGCAGCCCTCTTTTAAAAATAAATTATTCATTTTTTTTTTGGGAAAACAAATTTGATGAAATTATGTATTCATGATTATTAGATCAATTTGAATGTTTTCAAAAATAATTTATATGCATAATTCAACAAAATGAATAATTCAAATTGAGCAAGAGTCATCAATAGGTTAGGTCGGGCCTATCCAACCCGCAATTAATGTGCCCAAGTCCTATATATAGAAGCCTTCTAGGCTTTAACTAGTCAACATGCCAGGTTGGGTTAGACTTGTTTAAAAAATTAAAACCACATTCCACTCTGTGGGGGCTGAATATATTATTACGTAGAGAAGCCGAATAACTTAAAAAATGAAATCAAGTCATGTACTATACGGCTCTATCTCGGAGGGACAAAAGCCGAATAACCAGATCGGCTGAGGAATCAAGTGTAAACCGGGCTGAATATGAAGAGATAGTCGAATGAGCGATTGTTCATTGGAATGAAAGGTGGGCCCAACCATCAACATCAAGGACGACTATAAATAAAAAAAGCATCAGCTAAGAAAAGGTATGTGAGAAAAAGTAAGATTAACTTGAGGTATAAGCAGCCTAGAGAGTATACACTGGCTTATCTGTCGGAGTGCTAATTCTGGCACCCTCGACCGGAGCGTTCATTTCTTTTCAAGTGACTAGCTGAGGATCAAGAGCGTCCTACAGGATCCAGAGAGTATTTCCAAACCTTATCTCCACAATTGGCGCTGTCTGTGGGAATACTCAAGCACATCCATGGCGGGCGTGACAGAAGATCCTCCGGTAGTTGCTGACGACCTTACGCCACGAGATGATACCATTCCGAGAAACATGCTTGGGCCAGAGAACATTGCCACACGAAGGGCCTTGAACTTCGACTCAGTTACCTAGACCTCACCCTCGACATCAGCATATGAGACAATGTAAGCAATTATGGATCAGGCGAAGCAAAATGAACACAGGATAGAAAACATAATGACTGAGAACGAGCGCCTTCGACAGGATTTGGCCCTGGAGGTGGCGAAATCCCAATAGGCCGCGTGCCAAGATTGGGGAACAACCTTTGGGAAAGGATGGTCGACGACCTCGAACTCGGAGACATGATAGTAACAGTGATTCAGATTCATCATCCCCAGAATCCAAAAAGAAGAGAAGAGTCGAAGTCTCGAGTTCTTCCGGAGAAAGTCCGCATGCGCGGAATAAGCGAAGAAGAAACGATTCAGACGAAGAGGATCAACATGACCCCTTTATGCGACGGATAGCAAGGGCAATGCTACCCAAAAAGTTCAAAACTCCATCATTGACCCCATACGATGGAAAATCGGACCCCACTGATCACATTCGTCATTATAAGCAAGCCATGATGCTTCATGCAGACGACGAGGCCCTCATATGTCGAATATTTTCGAGCAGTTTGGGACCATTGGCTGTCAGATGGTATTATAAATTGGAACCGACATCAATTAAGAGCTTCCACCAACTCCAAAAATCATTCAGGGCAAGGTTTATCACCAATGAGGTCCAACCGAAGCAAGCCGATTCTCTCTAGGCAATGCAAATTCAACCAAGAGAAACCCTTCGTGCATATTCAGCGTGCTATTGGGAATGCTTTAATCTAGTAGATGATGCCTGCAATGACTCCATAGCCATCACCGCCTTTAAGATGGGTTTGTGTCCTGACAGTGCCCTCCGCAGCTTCTTGACCAGACGGCCTCCCAAAACAGTCTGGTCGTTAATGAAGAAAGTCGAGGAATACTGCAAAGTAGAAGATGATGCCCTACGGGTCAAAGCCGGACACAAGGCCAACAAGACGGCCCCATCTGAAATCGTTCAGCCAATAAACTCTGTACCAACACGGAGCCTCGAACCACGGAATCGAGCTAGACGAGACAAAAGATGAGATTCGTGCTGATTAAATGACCAATGTTCACATCGAGCTAACGAACAACTTCAAGTGGATAGCAGTCGCATAAAGCGCGCGGACAAGAAATATATGGAGTTAACATAGTCGATCAATGCGGTTATGTCTAAAGTCCAACACCTTCCCTTCTTTAAATGACCACCCAAGATGATAGGACCTCCTAACACGAGGAGACGAGATAGGCGGTTTGTAGACGTCCCCGAACGCCCCGGGAGGATGAACCCCCGTTCTGTTCGTCTGTGGGTTTACTACAGTTCAGGACTCAAATTGTCACGGTTCTTAATCTGAACCAAAGAGTCCAAATCCGGCAAATCATTTTGAGAAAAACAAATTTTTGAAAGAAGTGCCAAACATGGACTACTTTGCCAAATATAGAGTCGTCACCTAAATATTTTATTTTGGAGAAATTTAGGAAACCCTGACTCGGTGCCAAAGGCCACGTGTCCGTCATCACCAAAGTTACCTTGGCTTGGGAACTTGAGTATGATTGGGGAAGGTCAGCTATGAGCACCCCCTCTCGCCCGATCCAAAGATCGGCCTCTACTAACCGTGATATCCTCTTTTGAAAACGTTATGTGTTCTTATTCCAGTTAATTAGCTAGAATTACTATGTGATGCGCACAACACAAAAGTATAGACTATATTGCCTAATTTGGAATGAAGCATTGCATATCTGTTTGTTTGGAAAACGCTTTGGAATTCGCTACTCGCAAGTAGGCTAAAACACGGATTTCAATGAGTCGTTTCAACTCAAACAATCCAACCTTCACCCACAGGCATTCAGGTAGTTTATATCATATAAGCATCTAGCCACATGGTAAGCATGCTGTCATGTTAGCATTCACACATGCGAGATGCTAAAGCATAAATACTTACATCGTACTCCGAGCCAAAACAATAAACTAGTTAGTAATCATGCGTGATCCTAGTTCATGTTAAATGGCTAATGCATCGTATACAGAATGTCACTAGAATAGGCTCGGCTAATCCTAAGATGGCATGTGGAATGCACAGATAGCATGTATTCAAGTTAGATTTGAAATACTTATGCAGTTAGCATGATGCGCCGAGCCCGGTGCATGTAAGACAAATGTGTGGATGTACACATGCATATCATAAGGTATGTTAATTTAAATATGACCTAATACTAACCATCAAAAGCAGGTAAGTAAAGGGAGACAGAAGTGGGGGTTGGAAGACATGCACGCACGCACCCACACTTATTACAAATTCGCCCTCGCTCGGATGGACCAAAAGAATAATACAATTAATTAACTTACAAGCTAATTAATTATTACAGACCAATTAAATCAGCTAAGCAAATTAACTAATCTATTTGAGCAATAAACAGCAGCCTCGGGAAGAGGGTCCAATGCATGCGCGCTTGGTTCCGATCGGAAAGTCACTGCCATGCACAAGATGCCTCTGCTTTGACTGTTCTGCTCCTCTGAAGACTTCACAAGTCCTAGGATTGCTTCTTTAAATGCTGTGGAACACCACCGGCTGAGGGGATTGGTCACTGGCCACAAATGAATCCATCGGCCACTTATAGATGGCCGGTCGGCACTGAAGATGGCCGGCCGGCCAAATCTTCCTGCAGAATCTGTGTTGACAGCAACAGAGGGAAAAACAAAGCATGTCAATGCATTTCAAGCAATGTATGCACCAACCACACCCCTTATCATATGTATGACTCAAAGGAGGATGGGCCACGATTCTCGGACTACCAATCGCGCATTTCCATGCATGATGGCCCAAAGAATCAAGTGTGTATTTCGATATGGAATGCAATGCACATAATCAAACAAAGCAGCTTTCAACCTCTATCATGGCTTGATCAAGAGGCAAAACATGCATACCAATGCAATGCAATCCTAAGCATGTGAACTAACATGCAACATGGCAATGTAATGTGTACATGCAAGTATGCAAGCAAACATACAAGGTGAGCATGCAAACAAGCAAAGGGGATGGACTTAAACTAACATAGGCAGCCCTCAAACAAGCCTAAAATAGTGGCCAATGCTATGGAAATGAGGGCCAACACACACACTCACATGTACATGTTGATGGGCCAACACTTAAGCATAAAACAAGCAACTTTTAAGCACACTTAAGGAGACTAAACATGGACAATTAACATGCAATGTAAGCTCTGAAAAACATGTAGGAAATGATGCCAAATCAACCTACTAATGCAAGCTAAGCATGCAACCAAGCCCAAGGACCTAAAGTATGATCATATGACACATGAAGCAAATGACCAAAATGGATCAAAACAGTCCCAAATCATGTTAAGGCAGGCCCCAAAAACCACTTAGATGGCATCTAAATGATCTACTCATGGAGGCATGCACAAATGCTTAAACATGGAGCATACAACACAACCTCTTAAAGTATCAAAGGAGTGATACAATGCAAGCATGTAAACATATTCCAAGGACTGAAATGACATGGTAAGTGGTTCCAAACCACTGAAATGATGCAAGTAAAGCATGCTACACACTCACACACCTAAGGCTAACAGGCCAAAATGCAAGGTGGCTACACTAAGCATGTCATGGTCGACCAAAACAACCAAAAATAGAACTTAAGCATGCTAAAACAAACACAAAAGCTTCATGAAGCTTGGCCAAAATCATGCTAGAATAAGGGTCAAAACCTAAAGCATGTTAAGGCCTAAACATGGCATTACAAGGCATGTATGCTAAGCAAGCATGGTGTACCAAAACCAACTCAAAACAGTGCTAAGTCATGACATAATAAGCACAAAAAAAAAAAACTAAGGCATGGCCAACATACACTTAAACATGGTGCTCCCTCAAGAGGCAAAAATAGCCTTTTTCAAGGACAACAAGAAGAGGGGGTGGCCCTCTCCTTCTTGGGACCTCAAGGCACCATCCTCACCTCTGAAATCCCTCAAGATTTCAGTGGTGAGGAGGCCCAAACACAATGGTCCCGGAGCTCAACCAAAATGGCACAAAACAAGGGCCTAACAAGGCTTAAGAGGGGTCAAACAATCCCGAAACTTAAAACACCCTTAACAAACTATTTAGAGCACTAAAAAATAGAATTTTTCTATGTTATATGCTAAGCTCAAAAACAGTTGTAAGGTAGGAAAAAATAAAATGCAAAAATGGGGTAAAAAGGGACAAAAGTCTTACCCTTGTAGACCCTCTTCAAAAATGGAAGACCGGCTGGTTCTTTAGGTTCAAATCAGCTCCAAAACTCCAAAAACAAACCTCAAGGACCTCAGCTCCAAGAGAAGGTGTGATGGTGGGTGTTTGTGCACAAAAGTGAGACAAAACACACACAAAACACAAAAGAAAGGGAGGTATAGATATAGGATAGATACAAATCCTAACCCTAAAAACCAGAGCTATCCTTTGAAATTTTGTAACCCTAAAAGAGGGAGAGGAAGCCTCCTCTTATAGAGCTCAATCTTGTAAGCTTACAAGACAAGCTAGCTAAGAGAGAGATCCCTCCATACATGTGTATGGAGGGGAGCCAAATGCATGCCAGCTGCACAAAAATATCTGCAAAAGCAGATGCACAGTAGTCGGCCAGCCAAAAATGCAATTGACCAAAAAAAGATAGCCTGCCGGCCATCTATAGTGCCGGCTGGCCAAACATTTGGCCGGTGGCAACAGGACACAGCCGGTGGCCTCAAGCCATGGCCGGTGATGGGTGGGGATGGTCAACAAGCCCTACGCTGCCCTTCAAAGGCAAAACACAAGTGTTTGGTGCAAAACCAAACACAAAACAGTCGAGTCGAGAGATCCTGAGGCAAGGCGCGTAGCCGAGACCTCCGGGAACTCAAGACGAACACAAACATGGATGATCACCAAGTGTTCAAACGGTGACGTCCAAGTCTTGAGGATGGTCAAAAATGGGGTGTCTACAGCAGTGCGAATATCACAAAGTCCACGATCATGATACCGATAGTTGTTATGCATTGAAGGATCACCTTGAGGAGTTGGTACAAGATGGTCGGCTTAAGCAACACGTTCGAAAGAACAACTCAATCAAAACTGTTGCTTTATGGCAGGATTCACCTTCACTCGGCGTAATCTACATGATATACAACTTGCCAACAGCATCTGCGATACATATGATTCAGTCACATCCAAACCCCCAAAAGCAAATCACACCAGTGAACGGCCCCATGAAGTTGCGAGGATTATTTTCGATGATTCTGATTTGGTTGGCGTAACGCTGCCCCACATTGATCCCTTGGTCATCGAACTACGTGTAAACCGATTCACCGTTGAACATGTTCTCATTGACTAGGGGAGTACTTCGGAAGTTATGTACTACAAGACCTTCGTCAAACTCGGCTTCACTGAGTTAGACTTGTCTCCAACTCATTATCCGTTATTCGGTTTCAACACTAATCCGGAATATTCATTGGGCAAAATCACACTACTAGTTCGGGCGGGCTCCCGATCAGTGGATATAGAATTTTTGGTTGTCAAGCTTCCTTCGCCGTATAATCTCATCATGGGACAAACTTGGCTGCGTACCATGCAGGCTGTGCCAAGCTCCTATCATCAACTACTTCCCTTTCCGACTGAGAGTGGCATTGAGCAAATTCGAGGTTCCTAGAAATCGGCGCAAGCATGTTATCTTCTTGCTGCAAAGACACTAAGAGAGCTGGAAGTGAATTCAATTGAGGTGCTGGATCAAGAGAGCCTCGACAACGTTGGGCGGCTCCCAAGTGAAAAGGCAACCGGAGCCTTGGATCGAGTTGAAATTGACAGGAATCCTCACAGGTTCTTCATGGTCGGCACTTCCCTGAATAAAGTCAAGACAGGAGCTAATTTCCTTCTTACTCGGCAACCTTGATGTATTTGCATGGTCACCATATGAGATGCCGGGGGTGGATCCATCTATGTCTTAGCACCGCTTAAACGTTGATCCCAAATGCAAGCCGATTATTCAGAAAAGCTGACAGTTAGTCGTGGAACACACTGCTACAGTTGTTGAAAAGGTTGACCAGTTGCTTGATGTTGGGGCAATCTGCGAAGCGACCTATCCTACATGGCTGTCGAATACTGTGGTTGTAAAGAAGAAAAATAGAACTTGGCGTGTTTGTGTGGATTTCACGGACTTAAACAAAGCTTGTCCCAAGGATTGCTTTCCCCTCTCCAGAATAGACCAATTCGTAGATGCAATGACACATCATCAATGTATGAGCTTCCTGGATGCCTACAGAGGCTACCATCATATTGCCATGCATCCGGAGGACCAAGACAAAACTGTATTCCTCACCCCAAGAGGAACCTATTGCTATAAGGTTATGCCTTTCAGGCTAAAGAATGCTATGGCAACCTACCAAAGACTAGTCACTGCCATGTTCAAGGAGCAACTCGGCCGTACTATGGAAGTGTACATCGATGATATGGTGGTCAAGTCCAAAGAAGGGCAAACTCATCTAGCCGATCTGGAAAAGACATTCGGCATTTTTCGCAAATATAAAATAAAGCTAAACGCTTCCAAGTGTGCCTTTGGCATCGGATCCGGCAAATTCCTTGGCTACATTGTTAACCACAGCGGAATCGAAGCCAACCCGAGGTAAATCATAGCAATTCTAGAACTCGGCTCTCCTCAGTCGATCAAAGAGGTTCAAAAGCTTATGGGAATGGCCGCCACACTCAACAGGTTCATCAGTCGTTCCACAGATCGCCGCCGACAATTCTTTCATACCCTTCGGCAAGGTAAAGCTTTCGAATGGACCCCCGAGTGCGAAGCCGCTTTGGATGGTTTGAAGACTTACCTCCGATCAGTTCCACTCTTGACAACACCTTCGATAGGTGATCCGCTCATTTTATATCTAGCAGTTTTCGACCGGGCTGTCAGCGCCGTACTGTTAAAGGACGAACTAGGGGAGCAGTGGCCAGTTTATTATATGAGCAAAGCAATGGTTGATGCCAAAACACGTTACCTTCTGCTGGAAAAAACTCGTCCTTGCTCTCGTTATGGCAGCAAGAAAACTTATGCATTACTTTCAGGGGCATATCATTGGGGTACTAACGAGTTACCCCCTCCGGTCAGTACTCCATAGTGCAGAAGCATCAGGGCGCGTTTCAAAATGGGCTCTCGAACTCGGCCAGTACAATATTCAATTTTTGCCCAAAACCTCAATCAAGGGGCAAGTGCTCGCCGACTTTGTGGCCGAATTCACTGGAAGTCTCGCCGACTTTAAGTTTGATCAAATCTAACCTAAGTCGAACTGGAGAATTTACGTTGGGGACATTTGGCAGTTATATTGTGATAGACCATCCAACCAACGTGGCAATGGGGCGGGCATAATGATCATGCCTTCGGATGGGGCAATAATCGAGTAGGTTGTCAAACTGGGTTTCAAAGCATCAAACAATGAGGCCGAATATGAAGCATTGTTAACCGGTTTACGAAATGCACTTCTTCTTGGTGCTCAGCGTCTGTTTATCTTCTGTGACTCAAAACTAGTCATCAATCAGTTGAAGGGGAAATATGCAGCCAAAAATTACCGTATGGCAGCCTACATGAAAATGACGAATTCTTTGCTAGCAAAATTTGACCATCATGAATTGAATCAAATAACTCGAGATCAGAACACGCATGCAGATGCCCTGGCTTGCCTAGCCTCTGCTATCAACTTAGAAATCAAACGGACAATTAAAGTAAGGTTTGTCCCCAAGCCGAGCATTGCCTCTTTAGAACCAGTTTAGGTCAACGTTATCGAACCAGGTCCGAGTTGGATGGACCCTATCGCTACATTCCTGTCTTCAGAACTGCTCCCGATGGATAAGAAAGAAGCACACAAACTCCGAAACAAAGCCCTCTAATACCATTTGGATCTGCAGGGGAAGCTCTACAAGAAATCTCTATCTGGGCCGTACTTAGAGTGTGTGCACCTGGATAAAGTCGAGGAACTTTTGACTGAAATACACGAGGGTAGTTGTGGTGCCCATTCGGGCGGACGCTCTCTAGCTCACCGCGCCGTATTGCAGGGATACTATTGGCTAACAATGTGAACTGTCACCGAGTGTTATGTCAAGAAATGTGGTCAATGTTAGAAGTTCTCCCCTTTAAGTCACTTGCCAGCCGAGAAATTAAATTCTATCACTAGCCCTTGGCCGTTCGCTCAATGGGGCCTTGATATCGTTGGACCATTACCACGGGCCTCGGGCAACAGGCGATTCCTAATTGTTGCAACGGATTATTTCACAAAATGGGTCGAAGCGGAGGCACTAACACATATTCGAGATTCCGACATAAAGCGTTTTGTGTGGAAAAGCATCATAACAAGATTCGGCATACCACGAGCACTTGTTTCTGACAACGGTACCTAGTTCAATTGTGGCGTGTATCGAGAATTGTACAACATTTATGGTATCCGGCCCTACTTTTCAGCGCCGGCTTACCCCCAGAGCAATGGTCAAGCGAAGGCCACCAACAAGGTTATTTTGGATGGCATCAAGAAGAGGCTGGAGAAAGCTAAAGGTAGATGGGTCGAAGAGCTGCCCAGTGTGTTATGGGCTCATTGAATTACTTCGAGGCGATCCATCGGCAAAACACCGTTTGCTTTATGTTTCAGAACCCAAGCAATCATCCACATGGAGATCAGCCTTCCAACCTTGAAATCGAAAGTTTTCGATATGGGCTGAGATGACATGATGTTGGCTTTGGACTTGACTTTGATTGAGGAACGCCAAGACCGTGTCTTTGCATCCATGGCACGGTACCAGCAATAGCTCTAAGTCATATAACCAACGTATTCAGTTGCACCATTATACACCAGGAGAATTGGTCCTAAAAAAGTGCGTCCCGCTGCCAGGAATCCGGTTGACGAAAAATTGGGTCCTAACTGGGATGGCCCCTATCAGATTGATTCCATTGCAGGAATGGGGGCATATCGGCTCAAAGACATGAATGGAAGAAGCTTTCCGCACCCATGGAATTCCACACACTTGCGCAAATTTTATCATTAACTTGTACAGCACTACAACCTGTTTTGATTTTACGCCGTGTGTATCTTTCTTTTTTCAATATAATGTCTTCCTGCCCAGTTAGCTCTAATTGTTTAATAAAGCCTCCGAATACGGAGCACACATCGTGAATGACACGATTAGCCAACACAAAAAGCCACCGAATTCGGAGCGCCCTTCGTGAATGGCACGATTGGCCAACACAAAAAGAAAGCCTCTAAATTCGGAGTGCCCTTCGTGAATGACACGATTGGCTAACACAAAAAGCAAGCCTCTAAATTTAGAGCGCCCTTCGTGAATGACACGATTGGCCAACACAAAAAGCCTCTGAATTCGGAGTGCCCTTCATGAATGACATGATCGGCCAACACAAAAAGCCTCCGAATTTGGAGTGCCTTTCGTGAATGACATGATTGGCCAACACAAAAAACAAGGCTCCAAATTCGGAGCGCCCTTCGTGAATGACACGTTAGGGCCAAATAAAGCCTCCGAATTAGGAGCACCCTTCATGAATGACAGGATAGGCCAACACAAAAAGCCTCCGAATTCGGAGCGCCCTTCGTGAATGACGCGATCGGCCAACACAAAAAGCCTCCGAATTCGGAGCACCCTTCGTGAATGACGCGATCGGCCAACACAAAAAGTCTCCGAATTCAGAGCGCCCTTTGTGAATGACGCGATCGGCCAACAAAAAAAAGCCTCCAAATTCGGAGCGCCCTTCCTAAATGACATGATCGGCCAACACAAAAAGCCTTCGAATTTGAAGCGCCCTTTGTGAATGACACTATCGACCAACACAAAAAGCCTCCGAATTCGGAGCGCCCTTCGTGAATGACACGATTGGCCAACACAAAAAGCAAGCCTCCGAATTCGGAGCGCCCTTCGTGAATGACACGATCGGCCAACACAAAAAGCCTCCGAATTCGGAGCGCCCTTCGTGAATGACACGATCAGCCAACACAAAAAGCCTCCAAATTCAGAGCGCTCTTCGTGAATGACACAATTGGCCAACACAAAAAGCAAGCCTTCAAATTCGGAGTGCCTTTCCTTAATGACACGTTAGGGCTGAATAAAGCCTCCGAATTCAGAGCGCCCTTCGTGTATGACATGATCGGCCAACACAAAAAGCCTCCGAATTTGGAGTGCCCTTCGCGAATGACGTTAGGACCAACACAAAGAAGCTTCTGAATTCGGAGCACCCTACGTGAATGACACGTCTAGGCCGAATAAGTCTTCGAATCCGGAGCGCTTTTTGTGGATATCATAAACGGCGTAAAGTAGTAAATTTGCAAGCATTGATCAAAATTACATGTCTATATTCAGAATAACGTGTTTTATTCAACAGATCATAAGTACATGCTTTACATTAAAATAATAATAATAATAATACATCAAAATTATTCGGCACCGCCCTCATCATCAGTCTTCTCGGCTTCAAAAGCCTCGAACGAAAATGTGTAACTCTACTATAAGGGTGATGCCAAATCAACGCCCGTAGCCTGGAGTGCCTTTGTTCATCCATGTTTAAATCCGCGATTTTCGCATCGACAGACCTCCTCAGCTAGCTTTTCGTTCGTCTTATCTATTCCAATTTTGCGACTGTCATGGAAACCTTTTTCGTAGGACCTAGCCTTCGCTGACTCAATTACGAACATGCTGGCCGTGTCTCGGTCGGCAATCGCATGATCTAAAATTCGGCGATTTACTCGCTTCGCAACAATCGGATTCACTTCACTCGCCGAATAAATCTCAGAGGTGCTAATCTTCTTCAACTCATTTTCGGCCCTCTCCGCGCGAGCTTGTAAGCTCTGAATACGAGCATCCCTTTGCTCTATCTCTCTTCGCGTAGCACGCAGGTGCATGCCGATTTCTGTTAGCATCCCTTTGCTCTATCTCTCTTCACGCGACACACAGACGTATGCCAATTTCATATGAAGTGTAAAGTCCCTTTACCGCTCCGTGGACACCCTCCCGAAAAACTTCAAAATCAGGTCGCCTAACCATCGACTGCTGGACTTCCGACGGAAAAATCTGTTGGGCGAATTCCATTGCCACGTTTGGATCGCGAATATCAAAGCTCCTAGCCGAATTGTCATGGTGTCCCAGCCAATCCCTGAACTACCGTCGTTCGACGGCCGTGTTCTGTAGCTTACTGGGGCAAGGGCAGATTCATCAATCTCTTCAGCCTAAATATCAGAGCTCTTAGCCGAATTGTCATTGTGCCCCAACCAATTCTTGAACTTCTGTTTTTAGGTGGTCGTGTTCAATTTTGCTGAGGCAAGGGAAGATTCATCAATCTCTTCGGCCTAAATATCAGAGCTCCTAGCCGAATTGTCATTGTGCCCCAGACAATTCTTGAACTGTCGTTTTTAGGCGGTCTTGTTCAATTTTGCTAAGGCAAGGCAGATTCATCAATCTATTCAGCCAAAATATCAGAGCTCCTAGCCGAATTGTTGTTAAGACGTTCCTGTGCCCCAGCAAATCCCTAAACTGCCGTTTTTTGGTGGTCCTGTTCATCAACTTGCTGGGGTAAGGGCATATTCACTAATATATTCGACTAAGTCGGCTAAGTCGCAGTGCTATATAGTTATGTTTGCGCTGGATTAATTCAGTAGTTTGTTCTATTCATCACATTTCATGTTTTTACATCTTACTTAGCCGTTAACACGCACATGCATTAGGCAAAAAGGCAAAAGCAATTTTCATTCGTAAATTCATGTCTTTACATCTTACTTTGCCGTAAACAAGCACGTGCATCAGGCAGAAAGGCAAAAGCAATTTTCATTCATAAATTAAGCACAAACAGAAGTCATTTTACAAATGAAAACTACCCTACGTTAGCTTCTCACAAAAATAAATAAATAGTCAAAAACCTAACAAAGCCTACATACACAGGATACCAAAACAAAACGAAAAATACTTTGACCCTAGGTTAGTCTTCCGGGTCAAACTCTAGCGGCTCAACGTCTACTTGCTCGTACGGAATCGGCTACTCCAATACCACGTTAGTGGTAGCTAAGGCTTTGAGCCAGCCATGTTTGAACCCCTTGTTCTCGAACTTCGGCAGTTCTTCTACATAATTCTCCAAGGGCACATCCTTGCCAACTTGGAATGACTTGGAAATCTCAGATTCAGCATTGGCCATCGCCCTTTTCGACTCCTCCAAATCGGCCTCCAGCTTGGCAATTGTCTCGTTGGCCAATTTGAGCACTTCTTAGCTGGCATTCGTCCTCTCTTCGATAGCCAATCTCAGTTGGTCAGCAGTCTTGGCCTTATCTGCTTCGGCATCGGCCCTCACTCTCTCTGCCGCCGCTTTCATGGCCTCAGATTCGGCTCTAAGAGAGGCCTCTGCTGCCTTCCCCTTCTCATTTTCCACCTCGGCTGTGAGAAAGCCGATCTGCTCGATAGCGTCATGTTGGCGACGGCCAATCTCAGCTATCCTTCCCGCCGTCTACAAAACAAGAAATCGGTAAGCCAATGTAAATTTTTCTTTTGGTTAGCCTTGCAAAATTACAAACAAGGATCACGTACCAATATCGCCGATTGAGCGGCTAATGTGATGGACAGCAGATCGTGCTCTGCCCTAAAGGTTGCTCTGTCAACCGGCAAAGAAATGAAGGAGGCCAAGCTCAAGGCCACAGCTGGGTCTTTTACAACCGATGCATCGGAAGCAACCGGCGTGTTCCTTATCCTTCATTGGATTATAAACGGCAGGACCAGGTCCGTTTCTTCATTCGTGGCCGTTTATCCACTAGGTCTTCCGAATAACTGGCTTCTTGTTCGGCCGGACTTTTTTCCCCCTTTGCTCCGTCACTTGGCCCTACTGTTGATCGACAACAGGCTACGTTTCGGTCACATCAGTCTGAACCACCTCCTCAACAGGAGCAAGTAGAGTTTCTGCCCTAGCGTTAGGTGGAGGGGGCGGAGGTTCATTTCTCTCGGCTTCGGCTCTCCTACGGGCAACCATTCTCTCTGTATTTTTTCGTATTTGAGTGAGCGACTCGCCAACCATGTTGTCAGGATACGAGCCGAGTGGGTCCCCCAAGTCGGTGAAAATATCTTCGAAGGACGTGTCCGATCGGCCAGAAGTGGATGGAGGATTAAGGCTGGCTTCTTTAAAAGCCAAATTTAGTGTCGTGTCAACCTCCTCCTCTAATCTGTCAGGTCTATCCTGGGATGGTTGATTCAACTGCTCAACAACCCCTTCGGTTGCTTGTTCGTCCGTTGGCTCTGAGTTTGAAGCCTCAAAACCAATCTGCCTAAGGTTCTTGAAGCTTGGAAAAACAAGCGCCGTAAGGTGCTGTTCACCCATCGGAATCAGGAATGTTATCTGTGGCTGAAAAAGTAGTGTAGGTCGGCTCATATCTCAAAAGAATGTGGGCCGCCCTCCCTTGTTTCTGGAGATTTAGGACGACTGAAGAACTGGAGTACGGCTCTGATCTACGCAAGTATAACGTTGTCGGCCGAAATAAGAACTTTTTTCAAATCGTTTCCTGCACAAATAAAATGGTAAGTACGTAGAATTTGAACCAAGTAAATATTTAATGAAAATTCATAGGGGATTAAATGGCTACCTGGTTCACCCCTTCGCTTGGGCACTGGATCTCGACGATTTTCACCCTCGTCGAATTCCCAGTTGCCACGGACAACGACCATGACATTATCAACACGCTTGCCAGAGCTGGCAAGCATTGTCACCAGGATGATGGTCAGTGTCCTTGGCCCTGAGGAAATAGTGCCCCTGCTGGGCAGAGGATTTGGCCAAGGCATAACAATGCCGAATGGTAGGGATTCCAAGGTTAAGCCTAAGGCATCGGTTTAATTCTAAAATCCCCATTATTATTCGGTAAAAATTTACATTCGACTGATAAGGGATTAAACCCCAATGGCAAAGGATAGCCCTCAAAAGTGGATGAAAGGGGAAACGGACTCCGCCCTCAGCGATTGACATGAGAGGAAAGATAATTGTACTCTCATCGGTCATCTCCGTATCAATCACGTTCTCTGTCAAGAGTGACAGATGGACATCGTCACGAATAGAAAAATAGCGATGGAAACCAGAGACTCGATCCGCAGAAAGAAGGGCTCTCAAATGTTTCGCCATCATAGCAGGTAAAGTGGACACTCTAAACAACAAACAAACAAGGAAAATGAGTCGAAATGGAAGAGAGAAAAACTTACAAGAAATGAGGAGAACAATGAAGGACGGAAAGAAGTTGCAAAGGGCGTGAAGCGAAGAAGGTGAACTGACAAACAACGACAAACCTTGTGCATTCAAAAAAACATACAAACGAAGAGACAACACGGTTTCAAATTGTATTAAATGAATGAAGCGTACGAAGGGGCGGGAAATTGTAATAATGCCTAAAAAGAGTAGGCGTTCTAACGCTTGCATTGGAATAAGGGAAACCGCTCTATTTTTTGACCCACTAAGTCTAAAACCAAACATGCCGACTAACTGACATTAGTAGGATGTTTCGGGGGCAATTGTGGGGGCCGAATATATTATTACGTAGGGAAGCTGAATAACTTAAAGAAAGAAATCAAGTCATGTACTATATGGCTCTATCCTGGAGGGATAAAGGCCGAATAACTAGATCGGCCAAAGAATCAGGTGTAAACCGGACCGAATATGAAGAGATAGCCGAATGAGCGATTGTTCATTGGAACGAAAGGTGGGCCCAACCATCAACATCAAGGACGATTATAAATAAGAAGAGCATCAGCTAAGAAAAAGTATGTGAGAAAAAGTAAGATTAACTTGAGGTATAAGCAACCTAGAGAGTATACACTAACTTATTCGTCGCAGTACTAATTCCGGCACCCCCGACCGGAGCGTTCATTTCTTTTCAGGTGACTAACTAAGGATCAAGAGCGTCCTACAGGATCCATAGAGTATTTCCAAACCTTATCTCCACAGACTCATAGGTCTTAGTTTTACCAACCTAAATCAAGTCGAGTATTATAGGTTGGGCTTTGACCATTGGACTTATATTATCACCTTCTACACTTTTTTCATTCCCAACATTTAATACTTTCATTAGTCCCTTTTTTCCCCCAACATATTTCAAGTATTTTCATTCCTTTTTTCCTTTCTTTTTTTACATTTATCATATAATCAAATATTGATCATGTAATATGATCAATATAGCCATTCAAATGGAATTAAGCCCTTTGGTTGTGAATAAGATCGCAAATGAACCGAACTACTCACAAATAGGCTCGATTCGGCTCGTTTAGCCGAGCTCAAACTCGGCTCGTCAAGTTCAACTCATTTATCTTTATTTAGATTATATAATAAATATATTATTTATATATTAAATAATATAAATAATATTTTTTATTTAAATAATATGGATAATATTAAAAAAAGGGAAACTTACCTATAGGTCCTACTAAATGGACTCATTGTCCAATAGGTCCTATGATAATGAATGATATTTTTCATCGTACACTACTAAAAAACGTCACTAATTGTTAACTTTCAATGACAATTTAAAAATTTTATTACAAAAAATGTAACTTGTATGAGCACGAAATAATTTTCACTTATATAATCTAGTTGATCAAGCTCACAGCCCTCCAAACGTCCTTGTAATGCCTAAAATTACAAACACGAACTAGCCGGCGGGTGTATACCGGAAACCCCTTCCGATGCCTAAGTCAGCAAATAGACTAAGGATATAAAAGCTCTGTGAATTTGGGAGTATGAATTGCAATACCTGGATGAGAGTTTGGCTTGAACTTTTGTAGATTCCACATGGCACAGTTCTAGTAGAACTCTAACTCTCCTTAGTAGAGTCCTCTTAAGAATCATATTCCTAAATGATAATACTTATCCTTTAAGACCCTTCTCACTATAAGCCAAGTGAAATGGCACAACTCTGTGCTCAGTTGTCGCCATGTAACCGAATGACCTTTCTTCTGTCCACCACTAGCGTAGTCGCGTAACACGTCGTGCCATGCGATGCTTGATTGGCAGAATTCCATGTTGACATTCCTCAGCTTTCCTTTTAGCTCGGTTAGACATTTACTGCTTGCTCCCCTTAATCGCTTTAACCGTAACTCAATCATAGCGTTGACTACATTTAAGAGGTAGCTAGGCTTAAGAACATGTGATTAATCATTAGGCTGGTCAACCATCTTGACTGGCCTAGCCTCTGTTTGGCCCAAAGCCGTGATATTTCAACTTATAGCTCGAACCACTATGCGGCCCAGCTCCACGAAGGCAATTCCAAATAGCTCGGTCCAATTTGGCTGTACAAATTACCCTCTCAATTGCCCCTTAATTCCATTTACCACGCATGATTGAGATTATTGTCCTCAGCCGAGCTAAAATACTCAATCTCGCCAAGTTATAAAAATTGCATCGGTCCCAAGAAGTTCAATCAATCGTACAACTCGTTCACCAACCACTTTGGCGCGATGTCCTTTATGGGACATGTGGCAAGCCCTCATTGCGTCCTGTGCACTATCACAACCGTCATGCATGGGCATAAAATTCAAAATGTCTTGCGCCTTTTAGTCTAATGCATATATATTTCCTATATGGATACTGTTATTCCTATTGCTATTCATCTTCCTCTATTTGCAATTCTAAAAACCAAAGCCCCAATCTTCCAGCTCCCTCTATTTTCTGCCTCTAATCAAAGCACCTTCAGTGTAACAGTGAGCTTGCAACCACTCGAAGATGGATTTCTATCGATTAGAACCTAATTCATCCCTCGAATTTGTAAGTTTCCTGAGCTCTTCAATGTTTTTCCATAAATATTTGAACGGTTCCTCATGTTTGTTGTCACTTTCGTACAGTTTAAACCACTATCCATGTCTACAAATAGCACTTTAATACTTAAAGCCACCGTAATTTAGAAAAAAACTGTTTTGGAAGCTAGGCTTAGGGTCTATGATTACCCTTAAAATTCCATAGGCCAAGATGGACATCAAAAGAATGGGACCAAAGGCAATCAAACAGTGTCTTTTTAATCCAAAATTATATTGGAACCGAGCGAACATCCTGTTTGCAAGGTTCTTAGCAAAACCCACCAAACTAAGACTTGCTCCTCACCACGATCCTATCTAAAACCATGCCCCCAGGCCAAGACTAGGCTAAAACCTTGCCCCTTGGCCAGGATAAGGCTAAAACCTTACTCAAACCTCAAACTGTGCTAACTAACACCTTCAATTCAATGTCCGAGCTAGAACAACCCTTACAATCTTTCCCTACCAAGCCACCTGCTTAAAAGTTTTATCACTCCACACGATCTACACTACTATCTTAGCTTGGTCAATCATTTGAGCATAACACAATTCATTTTCGACCGTGCAAACTCAATTAGGCTTTGTTAGGCACACCATCACAATTGCCCTTTGGTGACACCATTCGGCCAAACAAACACATGTCAGTTTGTAGCCATCCTGTGAAACTAAGCAAAACTCTAAGTCTTAAACTTAAACTCCACACCCATAGACAAATATCATTTCTTGGTTAGCTATCCTGGCGCCATAGTTGAATTTCACCGAGAGTACAACATCCCCAATGACGTACATTTATCTTTAGCCGAACAAGATACTATCCCTTGCGAAAAAACTAGGTTTCGCCCATTTACCGTGCTATCCATTGTTTAGGAAATGCTACGCTTCTCGGTCCAGCCATTAATTTGTGAGTTCCTTAGGCAGACTAGGCTTTGCCCAACCCAACTTTTGACTAACACCTACTGAATCATCAATGGTATAGCCGAGCTAAACCGTCGCCTAGGTCTCAACCTAGGGCAGGCCGAGATATTCCACCAATATTCTCTCGGTCAATGCGATGACAGTTGGTGTTACTATCTAAAGGTGAAAAGAGGCCGAGAGAAGATCGTTAAGAGAACATTGGATAAAGACTTGCACGACGATGACTTTCTTTAGGTCTCTGGCAATTATGAGGACTAAGAGGCCCTGGTACCAGGCTACGACATTGACCACAACAAGGGGATAGTCGGTATAAGTAGCATGGTTTTACTTTTCTAATTTTAGTAATTTTGATGCCCAATGCCGAGCTAACCGTTCTCTTATTTTACAGATCTGAACCTTCTAAAAGAGAGGTATGCATATGCAAACCAAGATGCTCTTCGCACCACGCTGAGATACCGCTGATGGGGTACCAACGGGCCTAGACCGATCTACTCAGCTTTGAGTCAACCTATCAATACAATCGGCAAACGAAACGGCAAAGTAACTGACTTTCTCCTAGAGCTATTGCCTAAACCAGATCCTAACTTACCAAAGAACAATCTAATTCCCCTGACTGAGGAGCAAGACATGGCTAAGAAGAGAGCAGTACAAACTCTCATCACCGAGCAAATCTCCACAATGCCTACTGATGCCTAGACCGAGTAGCGTCCCGTGAAAAAAGACACCGAACAATAAACTACCGAGCTTCTTGACCATGAAATGCCTTTAGGGGAAAGATGGACCGAGTGGGCTACCGCATCTACCCCTCTAGTGTGGGCACCAACTCTAACTTACAAGAGCCGAGTTGTGACCACTGAAGACTTGGTCTATGCTGATAAGGATCAAAATTTGGCCTTCAATATGGCCAAGAGCCTCTATCTTCCTGCCAACATATAGACGCATGAGCAGCTAACTGAGTTGAAGGTAATTTGGTCAGCTACAAAGTCCTTGGTTTTGGTGAGTGCCCCATCTTTACTCTTTCTCTTACCATTTTTTTGTTTGGTCTTTCTAACCTCCAGTGTGCTTTGTAGGCTGTGCAAATAAGCAAGTGGCACACCAGCGCTTGCTCGACTTGAAGAAAGCTGCTAAAGCAGCCATTGCGGACAACGCTGCCAAAGACGCCGAACTAAACAAACTGAAGGCAAAGCTAGCCGAGGTAATCATTGCCTGGGAGTAACTGGCGAGCAAGTACGTACGGCTGAGGAGGACAAATAGAAGGCCTTGGCTGACAAAATGAATAAGCATTTGTGTGAGTTCAAGAAACTCAAGGATACCAAAGAAGTTGAGATCAAAGTCCTGGAGAAGAATATAGAGGACGCCGAGGACCAAGGCTACGCCAAAGGCGAACAAGCTTATGTCTAACAATACGAGGCTGCCAAGGATATCTTCTTCAAGTGCAGTTAGAAGGCTATGACAGAAAAGCTTGGCCAGGCACCTGACTCAAAGGTCTTTCTGAATCCGCCTCCTCAGTTTATCCTAAGCTACATGGCGGCATATGCCAGCGCCGTGCAACAAAAATTGCTGGAGGTGGATGAGGACAGCCCGGCAACCTATATGCATGCCTCGGCTGCTGCTAATCTGACCCACCAGCCGACTTTTTTAGCTCGGCCAGAAGTGACCAACCAAATTCAACCGAGTGTCACCTTCAACGAGGATGTCACCAATCTAACCATTAAAGATAATGATGACACTGCACTGAATCTCGATGGAATCGGTGCCTCGACCAAGCTGGATGATCTTACCATGTGATCGAGATAAATTGCTTCTAGTTTTCTTTTGCTTCTCTTTCTTTTTCTTTTTTTCTTTTCCTATGTAACCGGGCTACATGCCCCACTTTTGTAATTGACTTTCATATTAATGAAAATTATAACTTTTTGCACGCCCAATGTGATTTGGTATTTTGATCAAGTTTGAATGCATGCTTTGCCAAGCTAACCAGCTCAACAAAGATTTCCAAAAAGTTGGTCAATCCTGCAACCCACTTTTGCCAAGCTAGTCAGCTCGTTTAAAGAATTTAAGAAGTTGGTTAATCCTGCCAACCCACTTTGCTAAGCTAACCGGCTTGGTCAAAGAATTCAAGAAGTTGGTCAATCCTGCTAACCTACTTTGCTGAGCTAACCAGCTCGGTCAAAGATTTCCAAAGAGTTGGTCAATCCTGCCAACCCACTTTGCCGAGCTAACCAGCTCAATCAAATATTTCAAAGAGTTAGTCAATCTTACCAACCTACTTTGCCAAGCTAACCAACTCGGTCAAAGATTTCCAAGGAGTTGGTCAACTCTGCCAACCCGCTTTACCGAGCTAACTAGTCTAGCAAAGATTTCCCAAAGAGTTGCCCAATCTTGCCGATTCACTTTGCTGAGCTAACTAGCCAAGCAAAGACTTCGGATTTCATACTGAAGCAATACAAGCACAGTAAAACTACAAGACAAAAGTCTAAACAGAAAACTATACTCATTTTATTAATGTCGACCAAAAAGAAAAACTTACAAGTGTTGAAACTAAAAATAGAATAACTTCAAATTAGCCATATTCCATGGCCTTGGAATATCTTTGCCATCTACATCTTCCAAGTAGTAAGCGCTTTTTTTCCTGCTAATCCCACCACCATTGTATGGTCCCTCCTAGTTGGGTCTTAATTTGCCATCACTAGGCACCAAAGTGTTTCCCATGACTTTGCGTAAAACCCAATTTCTAATCTTGAATTGCCTTGGATGCACTGCTTTGTTGTATTTCTTAGACAATTCTTGCTGATATGAAGTAATGTGAATTAACACTCTCTCTTTCACTCTTCTATAAGGTCTAGTTCCAAGGTTATTGCCTCCCCGTTCAAGTCTGGGTCAAAATTCTAGCTTCTGATGGTGGGAAGGCCAACTTCCAAAGGATGACTACTTTCATGCCATATGCAAGGGCGAATAACGTTTCCCCAATTGACCGCCTTGGGGTAGTTCGGTAGGTCCACAAAATGCAGGAGGATTTCTTTAACCCACTTTTTTTTTTTTGCCTTTTCTAACCTTTTTTTCAAGCCATCTAAGATCACCTTGTTCAATGCTTCTACTTGACCATTGGCTTCAAGGTACGCTGGTGTGGAGTTGTAGAATTCTATCTTGTGCTCTTCACAAAAGCCTTTGAAGATTCTTCTGTCAAACTGAGTGTCGTTGTCTGATATCAAAGCCTTGGGGATTCCAAACTGAGTTATGATATTCTACCAGACAAACTTCTTGACAGTCTTTTTTCTTTGATAGAAACAAGTGCCTCTGCTTCAACCCATTTTGTGAAGTAGTCTGTCATTGTAATAAAGAACTTCTGTTGCTCGGTGTGGTTGGGAGTAGGCCCACTATGTCTAAACCCCACATTACAAAGGGCCGAGGATTGGTCAAAGGTAAGAGTTCTCTAGCGGGCTAGTGGATTTGATGCGCAAACTTTTGGCACTTTTCGTATTTCCTGACATACTTCTCTGCGTCTACCTACATGCATGGCCACCAATACCCTTGTGAGATAGCTCAGTAGGCCAAAGATCTCCCCCCTTGATGACTTCCGCAAATTCCTTCGTGTATTTCGAGCAAAAAGGCCTCAACCTTGTTAGAATGCACAAACTTCAAGTACAGCCCGGTGAAAGACTTTTTATACAATGCCAGAGATGGGAAAGCCAAAATTGCTATGACTTCGCCCGAATCTTATTTGCCTCCTTCTTGTCGTTTGGAAAAATTTGGTCTTTTAAGAAAATAATGATGGGGTCCATCCATGAAGGTCCTAGCTTGACACACAATACTTGGCCTTGGCAGGAAGTCAATCAGCAAAAGGTTTGGAATAGAAGTGTCTGACATTGATGCGAATCCAGCTAACTCGTCCACCTTGCTATTTTCATCCCGGCTAATCTGTTCTATCCAGATGACTTCAAACTTTTTGATTTCTGTTCTGATCAGCTCTTGATACTTGGTCATTCTGTCGTCTTTCGCTTCATACTCACCTGATATTTGGTTAACCACCAATTGGGAGTTGTTGTACACCATTAGCTCGGTAGTCTTCATCCAGAAGGCAGATTTCAGACCGACCAAAAGTGCTTCGTACTCGGCTTCATTGTTTGACGTTGGAAACCCAAGTCTGATCGCCAGTTTAATAGTCAGGCCATTTGGCGAGATAAGGACTATTCCAAGTCTAGCTCCATGTCTACGAAAAGCTTCCACATCTCTCCCACGAATAACTTCTAGCAAGTAGATGGGTTTGAAAATGTCTTGGGATGTGGAACTTCGGTTATTTCCTCAAAGTCCTTGTCCACTGTTTGTTGGTCAATCTCTTTTCTCGGTTGGCCTATCATTTCCTTTCCAAGCACATCATCGCAAATTGCGCTCGTAGTTGCGCGACTTACCTCATCACCTCCTGACAATGTGTTAGTGGGCCGTACACCCACTGTCAGGCTCAAAGGCGCATTGCGCGACTCTTTTTCTTAAGGTGGTAGTTCAACTTGTTGCTGGGTAATGGGGGGGTTGCGCTATTCCCGCTGTACTTCCCCTTTCTTTTTTGGTTTTCTCGGTCAAGTTAATTGGGCAAACAGAATGGCTTCCTGGGGTGAACTCTGCCACAAAGTCTGCTAATGTTTGGGCATTTATCATTGTTCTAGATTGGAACTTGATATCAAATTGTTCCAACTCCATTGCCCATTTCAAATTCCTTCTAGAAGAATCTGTCATTTCGAATAAGGCCTTCAAAGGAAACACGGTTAATACCACCACACTGTGCGTATGGAAGTAGTGCGGTAACTTCCTTGATGCTATCATTAAAGCTAGGGCAAACTTGTTTAACGGCAGGTACCTCGTTTCGGTATCCAACATTGTCTTGCTCACATAATAGATAGGCAGGTGTTATATTCCTTCTGCGCGTGCCAGCACCGTACTGACTGCATGTTGGGAAACTGCAAGGTATGAATAGAGTTCCTCTCTAAGCACTAGAGTTACTAAAAGTGGTGGAGAAGACAAGTACTACTTCAAGCTTTCCAAATCTTAGTTACATTCTTTGTCCTACTCGAATTTCGTTTTGAGTGCCTAGAAGAATGGTCGACACTAGTCTGACGACCGACTTATGAATCTATTTAGGGAGGCAGCTAGGCCCGTCATGCGCTGTAGTTCCTTAATTGTGTTTGGCCTTTCAAGCTCTTGAATGGCCTTGATTTGGGTTGGATCTGCTTCTATTCCACGGTTGGTTACTAAAAAGCCCAGTGTAGACACCCCATTTTTGACCGCCCTCAAGACTTGGGCATTACTGATGGTTTACTCAGTGTTGAGAGATGTGCAGGCCAAAGATTCAATTCCTTCGGCAAGGAGAGAGGCAAACCCTTCAAAACACTTTGTTTAGGGGGTTTGGAGTTGAAGAAAAGAGGAGAAGAGGGGAGAAACCAAGTTGGAGAAGAAGATAGGCAAGAATCGCTAAGAGAGGGATGAGCAGTCCTCGCTAAATCGAGCTTATTTGTCTATACACTTGGAGTTAAGTTATGAGGCTACCACCATTGGAAAGAAGACTTCTGGGGCTTCATTTTTCATACAAAAATCTCTTAAACCCGAGTCCGGATGGCGGAGATATGATTGGTTGAAGTTGGGCATCATCCCGGTTGGACCAAAACTGAGCAACCTTCACCAAAACAAGCATAACTTTCTCCACAGGAGGAATTTTAATACAAGGTTTGCGGCATTGGAAAGATTACTTCCGGGGCTTCAATTTTGAAACAAGAATTACCTAAAAAGGAGTTCATATGAAGAAGTTATGCCCGTTTGAAGTTGGACCTGCAGAGCAGATTTTTCCTGCCGACCGGCCAGAAAAGAGTGCCGACCGGCCAGTAAAGGTAGCCAACCGACCATTTTTGCTAGCCGACGACCATCCGGAGTATTCTACAGATTGAATGGATGCCAGCTGTGCCAGCTGGAGGGCACAGACTAGATCCTCTATACACGTGTATGGAGGATCTTGGCTCTTGGTTTTGAAGCTTCTAAGAGAATTCTTACTCCCTTGGCTCTATAAAGCAAGCCCTCCTCTTCCATAATTAGGGTTCTGAAAATTCCAGAGGAGACATACACTCTCCCCCCTTGTATCTCTCCATTTTAGCCCCAAAGAATAAGGCTCTTGGCTCCATTCCTACACCAACACCTAGCACCACCACCACTACTCCATCACAGCAGCTTGGAGAAGTTTTTCAGAGGCCAAAGGTGCTGCAACTCAAGCCAAGAAGCAACAAAAAGGGTAGTCTTCAAGGGTAAGATCATTTTCCCTCTTTTGTAGCACATTCTTGTCACATTTTTCTACCCTATTTTCTTACTGTTTTGGGCTCCAACCATAACTAAAATGGGCATTCTTTTGAGCCATTCTTCATGTTTGTTTAAGGGCTCAACCCTGTTTGAGCCCTCCATAGTGCACTTGCTTCAATACTCCTTGGTATGCCACATTTTTGCATGAAATTTCTAGCCTATGTGTGATCTATTTTTGAGCATAATGTAAACTATAAGTAGGCTCATTTTGAGCCCTTCTTCAACATTGAAAAAGGGCTCAACCCTGTTCGGGACTCCTATCTTGCACTTGCTTCATAATCTCTTCTATTTACCGTAATTTTGCATGCTTTGTTAACCTATCTTGCTTCTGTTTTTGGGCCATCATCAGAACTGGAAGGGGTCATATTTTGACCCCTTGGACATATTTCATTAAGGGTCTTTGGCTGTTTGATGCATGTTTTGTATACTTCATGTTATAGCCTTCTTGTGGCCTTAATCTTGCATTGCATTTTGAGCATGTTTTCATATTGATTTGGGGGCTGTCATCTACTGTGAGTAGTCATATTTTTGGTCCCTCATCAGTGTTGTAGAAGGGACTTTTCCTGTTTGGGCTTTGCATCATACACTTGCCATGTAAATCATGCTAGCTAGTCAAAATCACATGCTAATTTAGCCAAGCATGCTAGCTTATTTTGGCTACATTTCATACATGTTTTAGCATTATTTTGGGCTGCATGAGGACTGTTTGTGGCTGTCTTCTTCATTCGAGCATCGCTTTGCATGCTTATAGTGTATTGCATCTCACTAGCTTTAGTGCTTAAGTCCTTAACAATGCATTACATAAATGTTTGCATGCTTTGGAGTCATTTTGGAGTCATTGGGCATGCCATTTCAGATCTGAAACATGCACTATTATATGCTATGTTTCATCATTTGCCATGCCTTGTTAGAGTTGCATGTTGTATCTTAGGATAGATCCATGCATTGGACTTGTTTGTGTGCATTTCGGTTACCTCATTTCATTTAATGGCCGCTGGTTTTGGCATGCTTGCGAGCTACCCATGTTAGTTTAAGTCCATCGTTGCATGTTGCTGCATGCCATGTTTGTTTACATATTTAGGTTGCGCACCTAGCGTACATTGCTCATTTGTACGTTCATGTTGCATACTTAGCCGCCATGCCTAGGTTGCATTCCATTGAGCTTGCATCCCTTGCCTCTTGACCAATCATGATAGGGGTTGGGGCCCTTTGGTGTGTTTTGTGCTTGCATTTCATTTGATATCAAAGTTACTAACTTGGCTTTTGGGCCATCATGCATTGAAATGCGTAATTGATGGCCCGGGGGTCGAGGGCCATGCTCCCTTGAGTCCATTGCATGATAGGGAGCGTGTCCATGCATATATATGCCTAAAAATTCATGCCATGCACTGCTTGTCTACTGTTGCTGTCAAAACTATCTCCTGTAGGAATTTTCTGCCGATCGGCAGTATAGAGTGCCGACCGGCACTAGATGGGTGGCCGATAACCTCTATAGCAGCCGGTGATCACTCTAAACAGCCGGTGGAAATTTCTTCCAGCCGGTGGTACTTTTTAGTGTGTATAGAGGCTGTTCTGGGACTTTGGTAATTTTCAGAAAGGCAGGGCAATAAAAACAGAGGCAGCAGTGGCATGGTGCGGGTTTCTAGGCAAGTCAGACTGAAGCATACATCATTCGCGCATCCCGAGGCGGAGGCTGTGGCCATCTCTTCTTTGCATTTAATTTAATTAGATTAGAGGTCTTGTAATAATTTATTCGTTTATTTTTCTTGGACTATATTATTTATTTGGTCCCTCCGAGTGAGGGCAAATTTGTAATAAGTGTGGGTGAGTGCGATGTATGTCTTCCAACCCCCACTTCTTTCTTCCCTTTTATTTACCTGCTTATGATGGTAGATTAGGGCATATTCATTTTAGCATACCTTATGCAACGTATGCGTGCATCCATGCATTTGTTTACATGCACCGGGCTCGGTACATCATACAAACTGCATTGTATTTCAATTTCCAAATTGAATACGTGTTACTTGTAGCACTTCACATGCCATGATTAGGATAGCCGAGCCTGCCTAGATTACATCTTTGCATGTGTTGCATTAGACATTTCAGTATGCTTAGGTCCATACATGGATTTCTAATGAGCTTTTGTTTTGGCTTGGAGTACTAGGTGAGCTTTTATGCTTTAGCATCCTTGCATGTGTATGAGTGTTGCCATAATAGCATGATTACCATGAGGCTAGCTGCTTATGTGATATAACTGCTTGAATGCCTATGGATGGAGGTTGAATTACCTAAATTGGGACAATGCATTAAAACTGTGAGTTTTAAGCCCACTAGATAGTGGCAAAACCTTCTTTTATAAAAGCCCACTTGAGGGTGGCAAAACCTACATTTTAGCCTACTTGCGAGTAGCAAACCATTTTTAAAATAAACATAAAATATTTTGTCCCAACTTAGGCGATTTGGTCTATACTTGTTTGTTGTGCGCATAACGTAGTAATTCTAGGCTAATAACCGGAATAAAAACATATAAGGTTTTCAAAGTAAGATATCACGGTTAGTAGAGGCCGGTCTTCAGACCGGGCGAAAGGGGGTGCTTATAGCTGACCTTCCCCGATCGTACCCAAGCTCCTGAGCCAAGACAACTTTGGTGATGACGGACACGTGGCCTTTGGCACCGAGTTAGGATTTCCTAAATTCCCCCATAAAAAATATTTAGGTGGCGACTCTATATCTGGCAAAGCAGTCCATGTTTGGCACTTCTTTTCAAAATCTGTTTTTCTTCAAAACGATTTGCCAGAGCTGGACTCTTTGGTTCAGATTTAGAACCGTGACAAATTGAGTCCTTTGAACTGTAGTGAACCCAATGTCAACAGAACGGGAGTCATCCTCCTGAGGCGTTCGGGGACGTCTACACCCAGGAACTTGCCCGTAGCTTGTGAGCCTTTAAGATTGAAAAAATCTTAGCTAGGTCGTTGAGATGGTCTTACTCATTTTTGCTCTTGATCACCATGCTGTTGATGTAAGCCTCCATTGTTCTGCCTAGCAATGGCGCAAACATCTTAGTGACCATTCGTTGAAATGTTACCTTGCATTCTTTGGTGTTGTGAAGGATGTGATCTCTTGGTCCAGTTCATATATAGTGATCTGATGATATCCACGATATGCATCGAGAAAGCTAAGCCAGTTGTGACCTTCAGTTTGGCCCACCAGCTGATCAATCATTAGCAAAGGAAAGTTATCATTTGGGCACGCTTTATTGACCATTTTGTAGTCCACACAAACGCATCATTTGTCGTTCTTCTTGGGCACCACCACAATGTTTAAAATCCACTTTGGATAATGGACCTCTCTAATTGCCTCTACTTCTAGCAAGTTCCCTACCTCTTTAGCTACTATTTTAGTGTAGTGTAAGGCCGATCTACGAGTTCTTTGTATAACTGGTTTGGTGATGGGGTTGGCGTTAAGCTGATGACAGATGAAGTTTGGATTAATGCTAAGCATGTCATATGGAATCGAGGCAAACACTTCGAGATTGGAGATCAAAAAATCCATGATCTCCTTTGTCTCAAGGCTGGACAAAGATGAGCCAAGCAAAAGAACTTATTTGGGCCGTTCTCATTAATCTTTACTTCCATTAGCTCTTTCACAGCCTTTGTTCAGCTGTTTTGCCGATGTTTGTGAACATTCATTACTTTCTGATTCCTTTACCATCTCCACAAATCCTTTAGCAGTACGGTTGCCATTCACCGTCATGAAGCACTATTTGGACATGATTTGGTGTCCCAAGATCTCCTAAATTACCCCGACTTTATTTATGAACCGAATTACTTGAAGGTAGGTTGACGCCACTGCTCGCATGGCGTGCAACCATGCTCTCCCAAGAATGATGTTGTAAGTGGATGGGACTTTTAAAACCCAAAACTCCACTTGCTTGACCATCGAGCCAGCTTTGACTAGCAAAATAATCTTGCTAACCAGCCACTCAGGGATAGAGTTAAAACCTACCGAGGGTGAGGTGGCTGGCTCCAAGTCTTTGTCCTTTAGCTTCAATTATTTAAAGGTCTCATAGTACATTATCTTGCACGAACTCCCATGTCAATGGTGAGCAATTGGTTGATCTTGACAGGCGTTTTAGTATTTGTTTTGAATCTGGTAACAAATGCCTCTGTGAGTTGCGCCCAGAAGGCAATGTTCCCCTCTGACAATCTCTTAAACCAAGTCAAGACCAATTCGCCAAGACTTGAAGGAAACATGATATACAGGCCTCATTCCGCATGTGTATAGCCAATATTTGTCAAAAGTGGCCAAGGTGCATGTATGGATCTGATTTCCCGTCATAGATCATAAACTTAGGTTGGTTAAAGCCTAAGGGCAGTGATGATTCTCTATTGCTGGAATGAACGACGAGCTCTATGATCTTGCCAGCGCTCTGTCTGCTGGCTCAAAGGCAAAGTGCGGCATTAGCATTGCAACTTCGAAGCTTCCATGCATCCTAGAAGCCAATCGTTGCAACGCAGATGCCCTTTGGGGGTCCTATGACTAGCAACTTCCCTTTTTCGGGTCCTCTCATCCAAGACAGTCCGCAAATTTATTGACCTGGGCAACCCAATATGTCGTGTAGATGTTTGATGAGTGTGTGAGGGTCGATAACTACTTCCCTCAATGTACGACCTTTCAGACCTCATCCTCGCAAACTTGGAGTAATGAGTTTTGGAGGTTCTTGAATGAGTGTTGCCTGTCTAGAGGCTTCTACTCTTGGAATGTGTGGACGTGAAATGCCTAACCTGATCCCTAGAATAACGAGACTGTGTTCACCCTTCACAGATCTCTACTCCAGCCACGCATTTGCCCTTCACTTAGTGCTTTAAAGTCTTCATGTCTGCTACCATCCTTCTTATTAACTTGTCATGCTCCCTTACCCGATCCTCTAGAACCTAAGTGTCTGTCCGTCACCGTTGTCCATCCGAGATTTGGAAGTGGCGAGGGATTAAACCCTGCTTTTCTCTTGCACGCTTGTGAGGGTTTCATCATTGTAGGTCAAAATCTTCCATAGGCGGAGTAGGAGGCAAGTCCTTACGTCTCATGTTCCCCTCTGGTGTCTGGCCATCAATGGCAGACTACGGCAAATCTTCATTGTGTGCCATTAAAACTGGTTGAAGGAAAACTTGATCAAAAGGTAAGTTCTCTAATGCTTCCCACAAACGGAACCAATTGTACGAGCACAAAATAATTTTCACTCGTATAATCGTGTTGATCAAGCTCCTACTCCTCCAAACGTCATCATAATGCCTGAAATCACAAATGTGAGCTAGCTGGCAGGTGTGTGCCAGAAATCTCTTTGATGCCTAAGTCAGTAAATAGACTAAGGATATAAAAGTTCTGTGAATTTGGGAGTATGAATTGCAATACCTGGATGAGAGTTTGGCTTGAGCTTTTGTAGATTCTGTATGGCACAATCCTAGTAGAACTCTAACTCTACTTAGTAGAGTCCTTCTAGGAATTGCATTCCTAAAGGATAATGCTTATCCTTTGATACCCTCTTCATTACAAGCCAAGTAAGATGGCACAACTCTATGCTCGGTTGCTGCCATACAACGGGACTACCTTTTCTTCTGTCCACCACTAGCGTAGCCACGTAACACATCGCGCCGTGCAATGCTTGATCGGCACAATTCCATACTGACATTGCTCAGCTTTCCTCCTAGCTCGGTCAAACATTTATTGCTTGCTCCCCTTAACCGCCTTAACCATAGCTCGGTTATAACATTGATTGCATTTAAGTGGTATCTAGGCTTAAGAATACGTGATCAATCACTAGGCCAATCAACCATGTTGATCGACCTAGCCGTTGTTCGGTCCAAAGACATGATATTTCAATTCATAGCTCGGCCCACTCTGCAGCCCAGCTCCACGAAGGCAATTCTAAATAGCTCGGCCCAATTTGGCTGCACAAATTACCCTCTCATCACTAATTATAAGTTTTAGTAACAGTTTAAAAAAATTGTCACAAAAAATGGTCAATAATAATTAACCTTCAGCAACAGTTTGAAAAATTCATTATAAAAAACCATCACTAATTTTAAATTTTAGCAACAATTTATAAAAATTGTGACAAAAAAACAAAAGTCAGTAATTGTCAATGTTTAGTGACATATATAAAAAATCGTCACAAAAAATTATTTTTAGCAATGATTGTACTATGACTTATTTTCAATAGGGCTTGATCGGAATTAAGTACAACTATTAGGACCTATTGGTAATTTATCCTTAAAAAAATCTTATCAAGCCAAGCTCAAGTTTCATTAATATTAACGAGCCGAATCAAACTAAACTCGAGTCCAGTTACTTATCGAGCCAAACTTGAACTCAATAAACAAGCTCGATAAGCAAATAAGTCGAGCTCGAGCTCAACAAAGTTCAACTCAGCTTGACTCGTTTGCAGCCCTAGCTGTGGATTAATAAGTTTTGGCCGTGGGCTCTTGTGAGTTAAAGAGCCATTTGGGCTCTCTTTAATTTTAGAGGGACTTACGTGTAAGTGTTAATAGATAGACTTATTTTCCTATAAGTTCTATGATAATTAATGGCGTTTTTCATTCAACACTATTACAAAACGTCAGAAATAATTGATTTTCAGCGATAATTTAAAAAAATTGTCACAAAAAATGTCATTAATTATAAGTTTTAGTGATAGTTTAAAAAAATCGTCATTAAAAAGTCACTAATTTTTCATTTATTGTAACTAGGGGTGAGCAGCGGATATACCGATCCGCCAAAACCGACTGAACCAAACCGATCCGCCGCA
This sequence comes from Camellia oleifera, assembly GCA_022316695.1. NCBI lineage: Eukaryota > Viridiplantae > Streptophyta > Magnoliopsida > Ericales > Theaceae > Camellia > Camellia oleifera. The sequence continues at coordinate 120,996,384 of CM039305.1, forward strand.
TTTTGGATGGATACGTGATGATGAGCTGACGGTTGCGGATTGATTTTCTCTAATCCGCCAATCTGGTGGATGGATGGCGGATTTGAGATTCCTTTGGTCGCAACCGAACTACCAAACCGCGAGCACCCCTAGTAATTTATTAGACTTTGTATTTTCAGTTTGTTTAAATATTCTGTTTATGTTTTTAATTAAAAAAGAGTTTAAATATCCTATTGAAAAAAAAATTTCACTTTGAATATCTTTTTTGAATTGAAAAAAATAAACGTATTATTTATCTATATTTTTTAGTTTTTAAATCTATCTCTAAAAATAATAAATAGAAAATATGATATATGCTGGTTGGTTTTTGTTTTCAAAAACAGATATAGATGTCACAATACAGAAACATACAATCTCTACTACTGCTCTGTTCATGGTTTTGGTGGTTTGAATTGTTTTTATATTTTAAGAACCACAGATTGTAATACTTTATGTGAATGAGGCATGCTGTGATTGTAGTATATGAATGAGGCATGTAGTAATTGTGATATTCTAAAGTTTCAAACTTTCTTGCTTTAGATGAGGCATGCAGTGATTGTAATATTTTTTTAAGTCATTGATTATAATACTTTCTTCTTCTTCTTTTTTGAGGAAGTGTACAAGTTGAATTATGTAGAATATTTATAAAATTTTAAACCGCCAAACCGATTCGCATCCATCCGCCAAACTGTCAACCCGCTCAATCCACATCTGCCGGATTGGCGGACGGATGCAGATTGATTTTCTCCAATCCGCCAATCTGGTGGACGGATGGCGAATTGGAGGTTCCGTGGCCGCAACCGACTCGTGCCCACCCCTAATTGTAACAATTTAAAAAATGCGTCATAAAAAAAGTCACTAATAATAAGTTTTAGTAATAATTTATAAAAATCGTGATATAAAAAGTCACTAATTGTTAATTTTTAGCGACATGTAAAAAATAGTCACAAAAAATTATTTTTAGCAAAAATTTTAATATGACTTATTTTTAATAGAATTTAATGAGAATTAAATTTAAGTATTATAATTTATACTTTTTTTTTTATTTGTTATAGGAAAATCCTCACTACCCTCCCGGAGGTCCAAGGCAGCGCCCCTTGCAGTGATCATCATGGTGTCCTGTTAGCCGTTCCGAGCGAGGAGACTATAACCTGAGAACTTGCTCCGACCTCCTATGGGAACTTGCCTCAAACTTGCCCCGAACTCCCAAAACAAGCTCCGCTTAAGTCAGGACTCGCACAGCCGGGGAGCATTGAACCCATACCAAGTGTTGATTAAATAACTTGAGGTCCAACCTTCTAACCAACTGTGCTTCGCCCAGGAGATTGACCCAGGAGAAAGAGGAATTGAACATGTAACCTTGGAGCTTAAACCCCAAGCCTTAACTACAATACCACCCACCCCTGGGTAAAAAATTTATACTTAATTTCATGATAATATGCTCTAATGAATATAGGCCCTGTTTGGTACAGTTTTTTTCAGCTTATTTCAGCTTTCAGCTTAATTTAAGCTATTTTGATGTGTTTGGTTTAGCTTAACAATGCAGCTTATAACTTTTTGTAAGTTAGAAATCAGCTTATTCTTTGAGTGGGGCAGGAGAAGCTTAATTTATAAGTCAGAAATCAATTTATGTTCATAGTTATAAGTTATAAACTATTAAAGTATAAGTTATAAGTACTTTCCCACAACCCTACTAAACAGGACCATAAACTCAAAATTCGGCAAATAAGTAACATAGTAAACAGTGCCAAGTTTGTGTACAAGAATTATTTTTAGTGGACGGTTTGGGTCGCATGTAATTGGATGGTTGGGTTGGATTTGCCCCGTAAGGATTTTTCTGGATTGAGTTTATGGACGAACTCGAGTTAAAACCTTTGATCAAAGTTTTTAAGTGCTCGATTGGTAATGACTTTTTTAGTTAGTTTTTTTGATTTTTTAAATTTTTTTAGTTTGGAGGTTTTTTATTCGTTTAGTTTTTTTGTTTGGCATTTTAGTTTTGTTTTAGGCAAATTTTTTTTATCCTTTTGTGATTTTTGACTTTTTAAAATTTTTTTTTTATCTTTTTATAATTTTTTAGTTCAACTCAAAAATCGAAAGGACCTTAAAGGGTTGTTTGGAATGACCTAAATAAGTGTATTTTTTTTTTTTTATGAAAAAATATACAAAAAAAATAGAAAGATAATGTGATAAAATAAAAATAAAAAAATAAATTATTTTTGAATTATCAAACTTAGCCTAAATCATCTTTTATAGATTAGAATGGGTTAGGCCCTGATATGGTCAGGTCAGGTCAGGTCAGGCCAGGGGACAGGTGGGCCAAATTGGATAATGTCAGAATTTTTTATTACTGATCACTCGATTATCCTTATTTAGGAGAAATCCGTGGTAAGTTACAGGCTCCAGTAACAGCTCCCGTCTTGGACAAACGCTTATCCTTTTGGATATCAGTTGTGATTCTCTTATTTGGTGTTATTTTCATTTTTTGTTTTTTATTTGATTTTTTAGAAAGCACATGAAACTTATTAAGTTGTTTTTAAAATTCATTTTCTAATTTTTTTTTTAAAAAATAATTTACTTTAACAAAACAAAAAGCTATCTTCAAATTTTTTTGGCACAAAATATAAATAAATAAATATATATTGTGTTTTTAAAATTTTCATTATTTTTATGTCAGAAACATGAGGAAAAAAAAAAATAATAATACCAAAACCAAGTCAAGGAGGTGGTCCTACCTACATTATTGCCCATCACCACGAAAACGCAAGTGAAAGTCATAAAATTACCAAGAAAATCATATAAACCAAATAATACCAAAACCAAGTCAAGGAGGTGGTCCTACGTTATTGCCCATCACCATGAAAATGCATGCGAAAGTCATAAAATTACCAAGAAAATCATATAAACCATTTTGTGATTGCCCCTTCTCCTTTTTTTTTTTTTTTTTTTTTTTTTTTTTTGGGGGGGGGGGTGGGGGGTTGTGGGTCTCTTGTGTGTGTTTGGGGATATGAGGTCCCTGCTGCACAGCAGTGACTGTTGTGCCTCAATTTAAGGTGTATTATGGATTTATTTTTATGATTTAAACTGTTCATTTTGTAAGGTTTGTTGAGTACTTCATGTCTATCAAAAATCATATTAATCGGATATACATAACTATATAATCAAATTACATATTTTTATGCTATTTATCAAAAGAAAAAGTTATTATTTATTTTTTTAGTTATCGATTATATAGTTATTGATATCTGATTAATATGATTTTTGGCATGCATAAAATACTCAACAAATTCTACAAAATGAACGGTTTGGATCATAAAAATAAGTTCATAATATACCTTAAATTGATATACAGTAGTCACTATTATGTCTTTTGTATAACAGTGACCCCATTTCCATGTTTGGGTGATGGAGTGATGCCTTTCCATATCTTATTTTTAATTAAAAATGAAATTTTTTAATAGGTCATTTTTTTTTAAATTACTAAAAAAGGTATAAAGAAAGGTTAATTATACTTTTCACTCTTATAATTTGACTTAAATTTTATTTTAGTCTCTATAATTTTAATTTGAATAATTTGATCTTTACACTTTAAGTGTACTTTTAAGAGCAAACTTCACTTTACCCCCTTATGGTTTAGACCATGTGCGGATTATCCTCCTGATGTTCGAATATCACCACACAAACCCCCCGTAGTTGATGGAGTGAAGTACATAGTTAACTTTTTCATCTATTCTAACAGGTTGTGCAGTACACGCGAGTGTACTGCAGTTGGGCATGAATTGATGATGTTCCCTCACAATTAAAAGACCAAAATGCCCTCATCTTCATCATCAATTTCCAAAGTATACCCTTATCTTCATCATCAATATCCAGATCTGGAAATGTGATGATTTAGGAAATGTGTAATATTATTGTGATGTGAAATTATAAGTTCATCAATTTACAGTGAAGCCCCTTCCATGATCAGTACTTGAAACGATGACTCCCATTATTCATGACCTTTTCTTGTGTACATCAATTCAAATTAAAGCTGTCCACAATCCTAATTGAAGTTTCATCATGTTGGTTTCTTAAATTAGTTTTATCTATGTTAAGTTCAATTGAACTGTGTTGATATGTGTCTTACTGACCTAAATAATAATTGATGATTTCATTCTACTTCAACAGAGTAACTCTTTTTATTCTACTTGGTGTGATGTCAAACACCGACGATCAAAACCTCTCTCCTCCATTCCAACTCTCTACGCCTTCCTCAGACGATCACAGCCCCAAAGTTGGTATCAAAGAGGACCTCTCCATCCTTTGCCAGACCATCGGCCGCCAACTCCACGGCGTCACCGTTTTTCTTCCCCTTCCTCCTTCTTCTAAACAATTGTTAAAGAAAAAGAAGAAGACGATGATGAAGAAGAACAATTGTCCCAAACAAGGAAGAGTTTAATCTCTGATGCTCTTCTCACCACTTCTGATATCAGACTTTTGTATTGTAAAGAAACTCCTAGGTCTCGTTTGGTTCACCTTGATGAAGAACATATTGAAGATCGCAAATATATATATATATATATATTTGTGTATATGATTGAAGTTCTCCAGATCTAGATATTGATGAAATTGTAAATTGATGATGAAGATGAAGATAGACTATAAATTGATGATTTTGTGTAATATTATTTTTATCATTATAAATGTGATGATTTATTTTGTGATTGGAAATGTGATGATTTTTTGTAATTTGAAGGGTTTCAAACTCTAGGTTCTCTCACACAACCCTGGCTCTTCTCAAATGCACAATGGCACAATTGTTGAATGAGGAATGGTAAAAAAAGGTTATATATAAGGGCAAAATAGTCTTTTTACTTTTGCCGTTAACGGTATTAACTGTGCACTTCACTTCATCAACAACAGGGGGGTTATGTGGTGATATTCGAACATCAAGGAGGGTAATCCGCACATGGTCTAAACCATAGGAGGGTAAAATGAAGTTTGCCCTATATATTTTTTTTACTATTAAGTCCCTATTTAAAATGACTAAAAAAGAGTTGTTATTGGAAAAGTATAAATAAAAGTGTTTTGAACACCTCATTAATCATCAACCTCAATATTCCTTTTCTCTTTTCTCTTCATACTTTTATCACTTTACATCTTCATACCTAACCCTAATCCAACCCCATTTACTTTAATTTATCATTCTTTCATTATATTTTATATTGAAATAAACAATGGACAATAAAAGAAGATATTTTCAAACAATTTTCTGTAGAGAAAGTAGTTTTTAATTGTTATTCATTGTTTTTTATAATTTGATTTTCCGAATTTATTCAGAATTGAGTATCCAAACAAATTCCATATGTTTGTAATTAAGTATCCGGACAAATATATTTTGTTTGGCACTGAGTATCCATATGAAACCACCAAAATTAATTTTCTTATGTTCGGCACTAAGTATCTAGAAATCGGTAGCCGCCGGTGGATGTAGAGTGGGAGGAGATCTTTGTCTGATGTAGAGTGGGAGGAGACTGTCGGTGGATGTAAAGTGGGAGAAGACCTTCGTTGCTTGGAATCCCTTTTCGTCTCAAATGAACTCTCTTCGTCGCTTGAAATTCTCTTCTGATTTTGTTTCTCTATTTATGGGTAATGGGGTGTACAAAATTGATTTGTATATGGTTTTAGGGGTTTTATGGCTAGGATAGTTATTATTTAGGGTGTCCAAACAAATAAATAAAATTTCAGTTTTATTATTCGGATGCTTAAAATAATGGGGGGTTCAACCTAATTCTTAGGTGCATTTAGAGCCTCTCTATAACATTTAGCAATGTTACATAACATTAAATATAGAATGATGTAGTTATAACTTACATTGAAACTTATTGTTTTAGAACAGCATGTCCATTAAAAGACATTTAATAGCAGAATTTGTATATGATTTACATGATTTATGTGTTAATTGCACTTACCCTTACCCTTCCAAACTTCTTATTTTTTTATTATTTAACTTATATACTATATTTAGTAGAATAGTTAGGAGTTTTTGTAGTGTTAATGCAAATCATTATAATTATGTTACGAACTCATGCATCAAAAAAAAAAAAAAAAATTGTTATGAATTATTATGATTATATAACGAACTATTATAATTATGTTATTGATATTAAATATTACGTACTATTGTGCTAAAAAAAGTTATTAATTGTTATGATTTTAAACTAATTATTGTAGTATAATTTTAAAAGGGCATACGGTATGCATTTTTAAAAGTGTGTACCATAGTTTTGGTCATTTTATTTCTTAAAAAAAAAAGTAGAAAAAACGAAAATATTTTCATCTTTCATTCATTAATACGTGACAATTTCAAAAATTTCGTATCGTGATTTATAAAAGATTACAATTTATGTACCGGATAAACTATGTCATATTACTTCTTATTTGCATTTTTCTAGTGTTATATCACTGAAATTTAAGTTCATGGATTATATTTTTTTAATAATTTTTTAGTTTAGGTTTAATAGTGATTTGTTGATTTTAGTAGTCGAAATTGGACTTGATTTGGCCACTTAGACTTACTTAATACTTAGTTTTTTAATTATTTTTTAACTTAATTTTAATAGTGATTTATTGATTTTTATCGTCGAAATTGGATTTGATCTGACCGCTTACTTGACTTTTGAGCTCCCAATGTTACAATACCAGCTATGCTCCTGAGCAGAAATGCCACCGGATTCTATTCCTTGACAAGATTTTTGACAACATCCATGATAAAGTGTTTACATTCTACGATTTTGTTTTCTTTTATTTGTTTTATTTTATTTTTTATGTTTTTTTGCTAAAGTTTTGTACGGGAAAGAAATATGTCTTATCGTATAATCCTGTTAATCAAGTCTGCGTTCTTCCGTACATCGTCGCTTTATCACCTGAAAACACAAACATGAGCTAGCCGGCGGGTGTGTACCGGAAACCTCTCTGATGCCTAAGTAAGCTTGACAAATAGACAAAAGCTCTATATATTCAGAAAACAAAGTTGTATTACCTCTCCATAGGTGATGTTGTGAGCTTTTATAGATTCCGCGTAGCACAATCCTAGTAGGACTCTTACTCCTCCATTCAGAGTCCTCCTAGGAATCACACTCCTGAAGGATAATGCTTATCCTTCAACACCTCCCTCACTGCTTAAACCAAGTGAGATGGTTTTACCACGGTTGGATGTCATTACAACCGAAATAACATGACCATGCTAAAGCCGCAGACTAGACCGAGCTACCACTAGCTTGGTTCTTCCTTTCACTGCGTGTACCTCGACTTGACATTTTCCAACTCAGTTGTCTGAGACCGCGCTAACCACGACGAGCACGGACTGGGCTAACCGATACCATGGTTATGAGGAAAGCTCAATCATACTTCGGCTCAATATGATATGACCGAGCTAACTGCAAAGCTTTCTTGGACCGGACTAACTCCAAGGCTCTCTTGGATCGGACTAACTCCAAGGCTCTCCATGACCGAGCTAACTGCAAGGCTCTCCTGGACCGGGCTAACCAGAGTAAGCTTCTACCGCGCTATCCAGAGCGAAGCCCACCAAGAGAAGCCATTACCTCGGCTCCAAGTGCCATGGCCGAGATAACTATCTCTACTCCGATTGGTAACTTATAATCACGTTTGGACCGAGGTAACACTTGAAAAAGTCCTTACCACACTTGGACCGAACTAACACTCGAACCGAACTAACACTTGGACCGCGACCCACTTGCTAGTCTTTTCTACCGTGGCCCATATGCGTTTAGTTCTTGGACCGAAGTAAATCTATCCTTACCTCGGTCCATTACGCGGCCCAATTTCCAAGGAAGTCTCCTCCTTAGCTCAGCGTAATTTAGATATAAATTACCCTCTCAATTGCCCCTTAATTCCATTTGCCATGCATGATTTGGGATTACTTGTTTCCAGCTGAGCTAAACTTTAGCCTCTAAACCGAGCTAAACTGTGGCCTTCTTTCGGGCTAAATTCACGCCGGTAATTAACCTATCCAGTCAAAACGTCTCGCCTAAAAGCAAGGTTTTTCCAAAAACCCTATTGTTTCTAGATCACAATATCTCTGTTCACCTTCTCTCTTTTTCTTTACTTTCTGAGTTTCTATTCCACCTCAACTCTACATCTGCGAAGCTTGTGTTCGTTGTTGCTGCTTTCATCTTCAATGCCTTCAACCGAGCTATAACTTGGGACTAAACCAGCTCCCTAACTTAGTCAAAACCGAACTAAGAATACTGCACAATAAGCTTTAACCGGGCTACGAATCCTTCGTTCCACTTAGTCGAGCGAGGACTCCATTTATTTCACCTTTGTTTCTTTTAGCACGGTCTAACGATCCGTGCTTAATACTTTTTCCTTTTTACTTTGCAAACTGACTAGGTTGGCCAGGCACACCTTTGCACGCTCAACCGAGATACTGCATGAGCTATAACCTGCAATGTGAGGCTGCCAAAGACCTCTTCGTCAAGTGTGGGTGGGAAGCAGCTGTGGCGCAACTCGGTCATAGCCAAGAGACCGAGGTCTTCCTAAACCCTCCTCCATATTTTATACTGAGCTCTATGGTGGAGTATGTAAATGCTATTCAGCAAAAAATTTCTTCAATACTGAGGAAGAGGATGTATCCCAAGAGCCTGATAATAATGCCCAGCTCGGTTGCCAGTCTAACTCTCTAACTCCTGTGGTCTCCATCCCACCTTTGCCTGCTGTGTCTGATGCGGTGCCTTCGAGCGAGCTTGACCAAAGTGTGCTTGATATGACCGAGCTATCTTTAATTGAAGCCAGGGTTGATTTGGACGCCGATTTAAATGACCTCTTTGTAATCGGGCTACGGCCCCTCTTTTTGTAATGCACTTTTGGAATGAAATCTTCAGTTCTCTCAACTGCTTGTTCGGCTTGCATTTACTTTCCACTTATGTTTTGAATGAAGTATGACATTCTCTGGCCGAGATACTCATCTCAGTCTTAACCTTGCAATCTATCTTGTCATACCTACCAACCACTCTTCAGCCTTGATCCTTAGCTCGGCTGAAGAGTAAGTGTTGGTTTTTCCAGCCAACCATTCTTTAGCATAGATCCTTATCTTGGCTGAGGAGAAGTAAGTGTTGGTTTTTCCAGCCAACCACTCTTTAGCCTAGAACCTTATCTCGGCTAAAGGGTGCATAAAAGTTTTTTGCTTGGTCATACCTGCCAACCACCTTTAGTCTAGGTCCTTACCTCGGCTCAAAGGGTGCAAAAAAGTTTGTTGGTCAAACCTGCCAACCACCTTTAGCCTAGGTCCTTACCTCGGCCTAAAGGGTGCAAAAAAGTTTTATTGGTCAAACCTGCCAACCACCTTTAGCCTAGGTCCTTATCTCGGCTCAAAGGATGCCAAAAAGTTTGTTGGTCAAACCTGCCAACCACCTTTAGCCTAGGTTCTTACCTCAGCCTAAAGGGTGCAAAAAAGTTTTGTTGGTCAAACTTGCCAACCACCTTTAGCCTAAGTCCTTACCTCGGCTAAAGGGTGCAAAAGAGTTTTGTTGGTCAAACCTGCCAACTTCTTGCAGCCTTATCTCGGCTTTAAAGAGCTAAATGTTGGTTATTCCGGTCAACATAGAGCCAAGTGTTTGGTTATTCCGGCCAAACTTGCCCCCAAGTCGGGCAAAGACTTGTTGGTCAAACCTGCCAACTTCCTGCAGCCTAGATCCTTATCTCGGCTTAGGAGAGGTAAGTGTTGGTTTTTCCAGCCAACTCTGCTTTCAATGTCCCTAGCTCACTAAAACAACTTTTACAGAAGAAAATATTCTATGCTAAAAAGGGAACTACTTGTTTTATTGAGGAAAATGTAAATTACAAGTACCCTATTGAAAAAATAGCTCGAGATTGGCAGTGTTCCATGGTCTGGGGATAGCCTTGATGGCTCCATCCTTTAAGTGATATGCCCTTTTCAGCTAAACCAACCACTTTGTATGGTCCATCCCAGTTGGGCCCTAGCTTGCCTTCTCTGGGTTCTTTACATCTATCATTTCCTGTACCTAGTCTTCCACTGCCTTCTGTTCAGCTGCCTCGTTAACATCTGCGAATCAGCTCCTTACTCTCAAGTTCTTCCTTTTATGTATTGGTCCAAGTGCCCAGCTGCCACTAACTCCTCCAAATGCTGCTTTAATGGCGTGCAATTTTCAGTGCGGTGCCCTTGTTCATCATGGAAGGTGCACCGCGATCTCTCGTCGTAGTCTTTTTGCGCTTCTCCCAGCTTAGCAGGCCATCGGACGAAAGGTTCATCGCGTATCTCGCTGAGAATTCGGTAGATTGGTTTTTTGAACACCGTGGTCATGGCAGTGTGAACTCTTAACCTTCTTTTGCCTTGGTCCTCTCCGTTGTCCCGCCTGCCTTGCCTGTTTCTGCTTGGACGTTCTACCGTGTTGACCTTTGCCATAGTCATTTTATTTGGTATTGTGGTTGTGCCAGATTTTGTTTTAGCGCGGGCGCTATCTTCCTCCACGCGAATATGTTGGTGTACTCTTTCCATCAAGGCTTCCATCGTGAGGGGTGACGTCATGGTAATTGAGTCCCTTAACCTGTTTCCGACTGGAAGACCTCTATTGTATTGCGCGATGGCGAGATTTGTGGGGCAATCTCCTATCTGGTTGAAGGTCTCCCAATAACGGCTGTTGTAGGACCTCAACGTCTCCATGTCGCCCATGTCGATGGAGAGTAGCTGATCGATCTCTACTGGGGTTTTGGTGTTCGTTCTAAACCTTGTCACGAACGCCTCTGCCAACTGCGCCCAGGAGGCTATGCTGCCTTCTGGAAGTTTTTCAAACCAAGTCAAGCCTAGGTCGCCAAGGCTAGATGGGAAGAGGATGCACATCAAAGCCTCGTTTCGCCGATATACAGCCATGACCTGGCGAAAGTGGCTCAAGTGTGAGTAGGGGTCCGTCTTTCCCTCATATGTAGTGAATTTGGGCTGAAGGAAGCCTGATGGTAGGGGCGCGTTTTCAATCGCCAGAATGAACGGTGAGGTCTGCAGCCTCGCTAATGCCTCGTTCGTCAGCTCGTAGGCAGGGCGTGGTATTGGCATTCCAACCTCAACGCTTCCATGCGTCTGAGGAGCCAACCGCTGTAAGGCAGAAACTCTGTGTGGATTGCGTGCCCTAGCGTTCTCCTTTCATCGTGCCTTTTCTTCGAGCACGGTTTGTAAGTCGGATGATCTAGGCAACTCCGTCTGTCTGGATCTTGTTTGGTGCGTATGTGAGGGCCAATAGGTGCTTCCTTCAGTGTACGACCTCTCAGATCTCGTCCTCTCAGACCTGGAGTGACGAGTTCTGGAAGACCTGGATTGGGTATCGCCTGTCCTGAGGCTTCTACTCCCTGCTTGCGAGGGTGTGGTATCCTTACCACGACCTTTCGAGTGGCGAGGGGGCGTCTTGCTTGTGCGCCCCTCTCTTGTCGCCACTCCTTTTCCCTTCATCTGGCGTTTTAGAGATTTCATGTCTGCCGCCATCCGTCGTATCAATTCGTCCTGCTCCTTGACGCGATCCTCCAAGGCTTGAGGATCAATCCTTCGCCTTTGTCTCTCTGGACTCTGTGAACGAGAGTGGCGGGGGCTGTTAGTCCGCCTTCTCCCTCTTGTATCTCTCTTGGGATTTTGTCGTTGTGGCTCCAAGTCCGCCATAGGAGGGATCAAGGGTAGACCTACGCGCCTTGCACCCCCTTCTGGTGTTTGTCCGTCAATGGCAGACTGTGGCAAATCTTCATTGTGTGCCATTGATTCTAGAGAGGAAAAGCTTGATCAAGAAGTTTTGTTCTTGTCTGAATTCCCACAGATGGCGCCAATTGTACGGGAAAGAAATATGCCTTCTCGTATAATCATGTTGATCAAGTCTGCGTTCCTCCGTACATCGTCGCTTTATCACCTGAAAACACAAACATGAGCTAGCCGGCGGGTGTGTACCGAAAACCTCTCCGATGCCTAAGTAAGCTTGACAAATAGACAAAAGCTCTGTGTATTCAGAAAACAAAGTTGTGTTACCTCTCCATAGGTGATGTTGTGAGCTTTTATAGATTCCGCGTAGCACAATCCTAGTAGGACTCTTACTCCTCCATTCAGAGTCCTCCTAGGAATCACACTCCTGAAGGATAATGCTTATCCTTCAACACCCCCCTCACTGCTTAAACCAAGTGAGATGGTTTTACCACGGTTGGATGTCATTACAATTGAAATAACATGACCATGCTAAAGCCGTAGACTAGATCGAGCTACCACTAGCTTGGTTCTTCCTTTCACTGCGTGTACCTCGGCTTGACATATTCCAACTCAGTTGTCTGAGACCGCGCTAACCACGACGAGCATGGACTGGGCTAACCGATACCATGGTTATGAGGAAAGCTCAATCATACTTCAGCTCAATATGATATAACCGAGCTAACTGCAAAGCTTTCTTGGACCGGACTAACTCCAAGGCTCTCTTGGATCGGACTAACTCCAAGGCTCTCCATGACCGAGCTAACTGCAAGGCTCTCCTGGACCGGGCTAACCGGAGTAAGCTTCTACCGCGCTATCCAGAGCGAAGCCCACCAAGAGAAGCCATTACCTCGGCTCCAAGTGCCATGGCCGAGATAACTATCTCTACTCCGATTGGTAACTTATAATCATGTTTGGACCGAGGTAACACTTGAAAAAGTCCCTACCACACTTGGACTGAACTAACACTCGAACCGAACTAACACTTAGACCGCGACCCACTTGCTAGTCTTTTCTACCGTGGCCCATATGCGTTTAGTTCTTGGACCGAAGTAAATCTATCCTTACCTCGGTCCATTACGCGGCCCAATTTCCAAGGAAGTCTCCTCCTTAGCTCAGCGCAATTTAGATATAAATTGCCCTCTCAAGTTTTACCATTTTGTTTATCCAACAATTCTTTCAACTTCAAGACCCCGTTTGTTTTGGAGTTGAATAGATGAGAGGAGATTATGATAGAGGTGGAGTTATTTAGTGTTGTTTTTGTTTGGAGAGTTGGGGAGGAGATTAGGATGGAAGAGGTGATATAGATGGAGGTTGGAAGGGGAATTGAGATGGAGGAAGTAGAGATGGTATTAGAAAATAGTAAGGGGATTAGAAAATTTTTTATTATTTTTATTTTTTATATATTGAGAATTTTTTTTAAAATATTAATGTTTAATTTTTTATATTTTTTATTTGTTTTATTATTTTATATAAAAATAATTTAACAATTTCTTCACTAACAACTATCATAAAAAAAAACACACAATTTTATTTAATCCCCTCACTATCAATTTCTTCACTAACAATTTTTTCACTATAAATTTTTTTAATTTTATCTCTAAAAATAAACAGAGCCCAAACGTACAGAGATTTATCCTTAATTTAATGAATATTGGAAATATTCTTTTTGAAAGAATGGAATGCTAACGGTGAAAACTATAATTGTAAGATAACAAATTTACTTTTACATCCAAAAGATAGCGTTGAGTAGCGCCTCTTTGACATGGAAAATTGGGGCTATTTTAGCTACTACTAAACAAAAAAAAGTTAAATCAACCAAATGAAGACAAAAGTCAAGCACGTGCTTGGCAACAACCCATGCCACTGATCATTTACCAAACTACCTCCACTCACTCCTATGAATGTGCCCACCTTTTGAGAACTTTTTATCATTAACGTGGTGCACCATGTTTGAATTTGATTTTAAGTAGGGATGGCAATTTGAAACCGGCCCGACGGGGATCCCCGACCCCGACCCCGATTTTAGTGATTTTTTCTCGAAAAATACCCCCGACGGGGAGGGGACGGTATTTGAAATTAAATCCCCGATCAGTTTCGGGTCGGGGACGGGGATAGCTGTCACAGCCCCGGACCCGGCCCGTCCCCGGCCCCGTCCCCGACCCCGTTTTCCCCGAAATAAAATTACCATAACGCCCCTCCATTAATTCATATATTATATATATATATATAACCCTCCATTTTTTTGGGTAGCCCTCTGATTTGTGAAACAAAAGTCCCATACATCTCAAAAAGGTGTCTCTCTCACTCACTCTCTCTCTGAGACTGAGTCACATAATCCCCGATCATATAGACTCTATCTCTCTCTCTTCTCTCACTCTCTCTCCTCTCCACAAACAGCGATGGCGTCGTCGTCTCCTCCTCCTCCTCCGTCGCCTCTCGTCGCCGCCTCCTCCTCCGTCGCGTCTTCCTCCTCCAGGCCACCGCCGAACCTGCAGATCTGAGCAGATCGCCTCTCTCGTCGTCGTCTCTGTGTATGTGTGTCTGATTTGTCTGTATTTTTTTTTTGGGTTCATGATGTTGCCAACTTGCCGTTGATGATTTTGTTGTTTTGTTGATGGAAATGATTTTGTTGATGATTTACGGGGATTTTTCAGGGTCGTCGTCTGTGTGTGTGTGTTTGATCTGTCTGTATTTTTTTTTTTTTTTGGTTCATGATGTTGTTGTTTTGTTGATGGAAATGATGTTGTTGATGATTTACGGGGATTGTCCGGGGTCGGGGAAACCCGATCCCCGTTAGGGGACGGGGGCGGGGGGATTGATGGGTTCCCCGTCGGGGATCGGGATCGGGGCCGGGGACGGGGAATTTGGTATCTTCGAGGATCGGGGACGGGGAGGGTGGTCCCCGGCCCCGCCCCGCCCCGTTGCCATTCCTAATTTTAAGGCTCTGTTTATTTTAGGCTATTGAAAGGGTATTGAGACTAATAATATCAAGGTATTACTAAGCCTATGTTTGTTTGGAGAGAAAGTCTTGGGGCTATTGGTCTCTTGGTATTATTAATATCTTTGAAAGAGGGATTTGTAAGGAGGAGGTAGAGATGGTATTAGAAAATAGTGAGGGGATTAGAAATTTTTTTATTTTTTATATATTGGGAATTTTTTTTAAATATAATGTTTAATTTTTTTAAAATTTTTTTATTTGTTTTATTATTTTATATAAAAATAATTTAACAATTTCTCATTATTAATCCCTTCACTATCAATCCCCTCACTAACAATTCCTTCACTATTAATTCCTTTACTATCAATCCCTTCCATTTTATCTCTCAAAACAAACGGGGCTAAGTTTGGGATAGTGACTCTGCCTACCTTTTGTTTTTTTATAGCTGTGGTTTGATTAGTTTTTTTTAAGTTGAAATTTTTTTAATTTAAAATTAAAAAAATTATTTTAAAAAATAAATTAAAAATTAATTTTTTCGACTGCGCAAAGATATGAAGTGATATGATTTTAAAAAGTTAAAAAACTAATAAGTTGGTTCTTAATCGTGTTTTTAAAATAGGTTAAAAATTTGTTTGATTTGATTTTTTTAATTTTGTAAAAAAAAGCTATATAATTATAATTTAAATATGAAAAAAATACATGAAAAAATTGAAAAATGACAAAAAAGTAAATTTGGAAAAAAAAAAAACACATGAAAATCCATTTTTGTAAAATAAAAACAAATTAATGTATATAAATAAAAAAAATGACAAAAACGTAAATTAAAAAAAAGTCACAAAAATACGTCTCATGCAAAAAAATAAAAAATAAAAAATATAAATATAAATTAGCATTTGTTACGTAATTTAAAAATAAGGACAAATTATATATACCACACTTGAGATTTAGCAAAATTACAGATACCTCATCCGGTTTGAGAAATTATAGATACCTCTTGAAGGTACTATTTGCATAACAAATTAGGAAGTAAATTATTATGAAAATATAAATCTCAGAGGGATATCTGTAATTTCTGAAATCTTGAGGGGTATCTGAAATTTAGCTAAACTTCGAGGGATGTATATGTAATTTGCTCTAAAAATAAATAAAACACATAAAAATTTATTTTTGAAAAATAAAAAGAAATTAATATATACCAATAAAAATAAAAAAGACAAAAATATAATTTAAAAAAAAATGAACAAATTAACATATACAAAAAAAAATGACAAAAATATAAATAATAATAAAAAAAAAGAACCATATAAATACGCCTAATCCTAACCCAAAAAAGAAACAAAAAAAAAAACAAACAAATAAACAAAATCCGATACAATGACGCTGACGTGAAGGATGTAAAGCAAGGAGTTGATATGTAAAAATCACTTCAAAGACAGTTCGATCATCTAAGCATGAAGACACCTCACGCTAAAAAAGTTTGCCTTTCGAACATTGTTCCTCTGCGGCTCTTGCATGTGATGCTGAAGGAAGGGACTTCATGTTGGGACAATCGATTACTTCCACTGTCTTCAACAATGACCCTTCAAACGTGTAAGCTTGGAGGCAAAACTCCAAAGGTTTGGCACATCCCTGAGTTTGAGATTATTTAGTTGAGGGAACATGACAATATTATCCACTCACACTTGTTTTTGTGTGTTTTTGCTTTTAAACATACATGGCTCTCATAGCAGAGAAGACTACCACAGGCCGTGAATACAAGGTCAAGGACATCTCCCAGGCCGACTTCGGCCGCCTCGAGATCGAGCTCGCCGAAGTCGAAATGCCGGGTCTCATGTCCTGCCGCGTCGAGTTCGGCCCATCACAACCCTTCAAGGGCGCCCGCATCACCGGTTCGCTCCACATGACGATCCAGACCGCCGTTCTCATCGAAACCCTAACCGCCTTGGGAGCCGAAGTCCGGTGGTGCTCCTGTAACATCTTCTCCACCCAGGACCACGCCGCCGCCGCTATAGCCCGCGACTCCGCCGCCGTGTTCGCCTGGAAGGGAGAAACCCTCCAGGAGTACTGGTGGTGCACGGAGCGGGCCCTCGACTGGGGCCCCGGCGGCGGACCCGATTTGATTGTTGATGACGGCGGTGACGCCACTCTGCTGATCCATGAGGGGGTGAAGGCGGAGGTGGATTTTGAGAAGAGTGGGAAGGTTCCCGATCCGAGCTCTACTGACAACGCGGAGTTTCATATCGTGTTGAGTATTATTAGGGATGGACTGAAGACTGATCCCAAGAGGTATCACAAGATGAAGCAGAGATTGGTTGGAGTTTCGGAGGAGACGACTACTGGTGTCAAGAGGCTTTATCAGATGCAGGCTGATGGAACTTTGTTATTCCCTGCTATCAATGTCAATGACTCCGTCACCAAGAGCAAGGTATCGATCTATATTTGTTCATTTATAGTTGGGTCTGTTTCAGATTTGAGATTTATAGTTGTTAGAGAATCTCCAATCACATCCTTTTCTCAAGATGATGGAAATAATATTTTTTATTCAAAAAATAAATATAAAGGAGGTCATTATTCATTCAAACTGCAATCACAAACCTTCATTTTTTTCATTTAAACTTCAATCAAAAAGTAATTTTTGTTTATTAATAAATATTTAATTTTAAAATTTTTGTAAAATATATTTAATATTATACTCATTTTAAAGGCACTACTAAAAAAAACACTTTTTGCGACCGCTATAAACCGTCGCAAGTAACAAAAAACAGTCGCAAAAAACTTTTTTGCGACGGCCCATGCGACGGGGTCGCGAATGTGGGGGTGGCAAATACTTTTTGCGACGGCAAAGCAACAGTCGCAAATTATTTGCGACCGCCTAACCTACTTATAGCGACTGATATTTTGCCGTCGCAAAAGAATTTTAAAAAAACCTACAATGTATTAGCGACCATCTTCTTACCGTCGCAAAAAAAAAAAAAAAAATTATCTACAATCATATATATATGCAAATATTATATACAATAAACATCAACAATAAAAATTTGAGTGAAAAAAAAATATAAGTTGATCTATCAATAAACAACCTCACCTTAGTCAGAACAAACTCAACTGACTGTTAGTGCACAATATGGGTGACACTAACCTTATCTCCGGATAAAAGAATGTTATTACGAGTTGGATGGAACTCCAAACATGTAACTCGTCTACTATGGTATCTGATAACTGCACAATTCACTTGATCAGGAATCACAAATGCTGGCTTGATCTATAGCACAGACAACAAAGATACGAAAAATTCATTATGGCAAATAACACACAATACATTATGGCTTGATCTATAGCACGTGACCACCCACACCCCAATGGGGGAATGAACCCCATACTTTCGGAAATAGAAGTTGCAGCATCATCAAAAAATGCAGCAATGCAAACCATTAAACCACTCAAAAAATTAAGAATTTTATATCCATTATTGATATCAAGATTTAAAATGAGAAAGAAGAATAACATAAACAAACAGATATCCGCAGAGAAGCATTAATGAAATTTCACGTAGAAGAGTGACGTTCTGTACTCTACAAATCAAGTATGTACACAAGCCAAACCAAGCTATGGCAAGTAAAGGCTGTTATCTAGCCACTCCTTAACATAATTTAAGGATTCTTCAAGCTTGACAGAACCTCAAGCCTTGACAGGATATCTACAACTATCATTAACTGTAGGGTGCATTCATGTTTCATAGGCATATGGCTCATCTGAATTTCAAACCTTATACAATGCGTAAGCCATAAGATAGGAAATTATGTCTAAGAATAACCAAACATAATTAATAACCAATATATATTTGAACTGAATAACCAATAGTTTGTTTGAGCTAGCCTTATAGAACATACAAAACAAAAAAAAAAGGTCCTCAGGCTTGGTCATTTGAGCTTTGCAGCATGATCAAAGGAACCATTAACAAGCCAGATAGAACTACTTATAATTAAGACAATCTTAATGCCTCAACCTGCTTGGTTCAGTTTACACCCGGAAGGGAAGGGGCATTAATGCTAGTTTGAGATTTGATTACAAAAAAGCAATAATAGCAGCAACCTACATAACAAGAGTATATAACTTTTTCCTTTCTTCCAATGTCGAAAAACTAATCTCGTGTTCTTCTGTTAGCATATTTAGCGTATTTTTATGTCAAACAGTGTATCAAAGTCAAACACTAAAACATGTTTTATATTGTTACCTTAAGAAAAACGTTACAAGTGCTGGGCTGAGCCCTCTTGTACAAGCAATGTTACAACAGATGATGTAGAGAAGCTGTTAAGGGGACATTGAGACTGCTGGTTTTCAATTTTTGTCGCCAAAAGGTAGATGAGATATGGGGGTTTAGGCTTTGTAATGCAAGCTCAGGGGCTGTGTGAACAGCACCCGTGTGGGATCCTTTCGTACATAACGAGTATATGAGGTAGGCAGTCGTTAGGCCTTACCAACAGGGTTTTAAGGATGAGGAGAAAAGGGTTGACAAGGTCTCATTTTGACAGTTAATTAAGTAGAATAAGAAAAGTCATCGAGGAATCACTCCTGCATTCCTTGTGCAATACACCTATGGTTAGAGTTGTAGCACAGGACAAAGAGTACAATTGTTAAAAATTCAAACAGAAAAGCAAATCGTCTCCAACTTGCTGTCTGTTGAATTGGAAGAATTTAGACACCCCAACTCTTAAAGGACCGACTCCAACGCGAAAATTAGAAATTGAAGAATTTGAATTTTAAAAGACATCCAGGAAAGTATAGACCCTATATGAAGACCCAATAACAAGAATAAACTCAAACTACAACCATGAGGAATCACTACAATCCATGTCCATCAAAAATTTTAAAAATGCCAAAATAGCCTTACAAATAAATCATAGGAGAACATACATAAAACTGATCAAAAGCTTAGGTAACTACAAATATAGGACTTTACTACATTAGAACTTGGCTATGTGAAGTTCAATAGGCCCCACCTTAAGATCACGCCAATTTTTGAAGTTTCTCCCATTTAATTTTAGCTAATCTCAAGCCTTAGAGGACCATAAGAAGGTGATTCATTAAGTTAAGAAGTGCATCCAGATTAGTAAATGTAAAAGGAGAAGGAAATAATGTTGTTCTGTACTGAATTTTAACATAAGAAGGTGATATGAAAAATAAGGTGTGTTTTAGCTTCTTAAATACATGTCAAAGATATTTCACCAAGAATACCTACATCAAAAAGGTATATAAGAAGTATAATATTTACTTATGAACTTATGATTTTGCAGACTCAACCACATTTAAAAGCCAAAGAAAATCGAGATTTAATAATTAAAAAAATAAAATGAATCTTCAAATCCAAAACCTATTTCCAAATCAGAGTTTGCACCGCATGGATAAAACTAAATTGAATTGGAAAAAAATCATGTTGATTTCGAAATCCACTTCCTCTGAACTGATGTTGATCTTCGCGAAAAGCCGAAGAGAATTTGGGAGCTAAGAAAAAGATATAGGGATTACAGAGACAGAGTTAGATTCATACATAAAAATTAGACTTACCGATCATGAATCAATCGAAATCTTCATCAACAGAAGATTGAAATCCTCAAATGTTCATCAACGATCAATCAAAATCTTCAAATATTCATCAACAATTGATCGACATCTTCAAATGAACAATAAAATTGAGAGTGGTGAGTTGAAAGAGAGAGTACATTTAAGACGTATTAGAAATATTTACAATGCTACTAATAAATTAGCTTTGACTGATTTAATCAGAAGAACAGAACAGAACTCCTACTAGAGAAGTCTCACTTTGTCCCATGTGCATACCTGTACAGTTTCTGTATAAAGGTGCTCAGAAGATCCCTTTTCGTATGGTTAACCTGGAGAACATACACAGTAACAGAACATTGAGATGCCCAGAACCAGAGGATGAAGATCAAAAGAATGCACAAAATTCAATCTCAAGGCTAAATGGATACTCCACACCCCACAAATAATAGATTTGAACAAATATAATACAGAAAAGAAAAGTTTCAATAACAATACCAGAAAATGCATATAGCTTTTGGAACAAAGTCTTGAATGTTCTTTCTGACAATGTCATAGTAAGAACTCGAGAGTAATTTGGTTACTATTATTTCAACTGCTTCATTATCTGTTTGTGCTTCTGATGGCCTTAATATGGCAGGGGGCTGAAATTACCGGCCACAAAATGACGAACTTGAATCAGGAATAATGA
Organism: Camellia oleifera; assembly: GCA_022316695.1. NCBI lineage: Eukaryota > Viridiplantae > Streptophyta > Magnoliopsida > Ericales > Theaceae > Camellia > Camellia oleifera. The sequence continues at coordinate 121,017,324 of CM039305.1, forward strand.
AAAATACAATCACAATTTCAAAATAAAAATTAATTATCAAGTACTCGTGAAGCACATTATTACCTCTCTCAATTGGATCACAGAAGGCATCCATTCCATATCAAAAACAGTCTCATCAAGAGATCTATTAGCTGAACTCTCTGCAGATGATGCCCGACTCCCAAATATAGATGAAATGGCCCAAGTCTTTGTGGATGAATTACCTGCTAAATACCACGTAACAGTAATGTACATATAACAGTAATGAATTACCTGCTAAGTTCCATCAGTGATGCCATTGATACGCCTAATATAGAATTTGAGAGGATTATCATCAGCAAAAGAATATGTTGCTTAATTTATTTGATCAAGCCCTTGGTTCTTGACATAATCACATAACCATTTGTAAACAAATTTTATTCAAATGCTTGATAAAAAATCTAATTACATGTACAAATACGTGTGTAATTTATACTGTGATAGGTTACTTGATTAGTTTTATGACAGTATCACTTTTTATTAAAAATAATATACCCAGCAAATCAGGTTTAGAGAAGCGGTAATTTTGATTCAACATGAAGACAAATGAACTAATAGATAGGAACAAAGTCGAACAATTACCAAAAACAACAGGGGCTAAGTCGAACAATTACCAAAAAAGGGCTTAAACACCAGGGTTTATGGTGCTACAAAATACATTTAAACTGAAAATACAAATCGAAATAGCTAGATGCTATCATTCTTACTGCTATTATGTGAATTTTCATAATGTAAATGTGGGGAAAATTATTATTGTGCTTCACATGTTAACTTTAATATGAAACTAATTTTTTTAAGCTGTAAAAAATTCAAATAAATAAATAAATAAACAAAACACTAGCTATACTACAAAAAATTTCAATTAAAATTCCAATGCACCTTCATCAGACAAAATATTAAAATAAAACAAGTCTATACAAAATTTAGACTATAGAAATTTTTTGTTTGAATAGCGTGTCATAAATTCTTTTTAAAAACTATATGTAATTGTGAGTAACAAAGCCACAGAGAGAGAGAGAGAGAGAGAGAGAGGAGAATAAAAAGTAAATGAATCAAACCCTAACTTTTGCTCTCTCACAGTATCTCTCCTAAATTCTATGAAATTTGCGAAATTGGCTATGAATCGCAGAACAAAAAATAATCGAATTCAGATGTGTGTATATAAATATGCATGTATATGTGAGAAGAATTGAAAATAGATAGAAACATTTCAGATGAGAAAAAAAAGAATTGCAAATAATTGAAAACCTAGATTTCCCAAGTCAGATAGAGAGAGAAGCAGAGGTGATAGAGGAGGTTGAGGATTGCAAAATTACTTGTATTCTCACAAGACACCGATGAAATCCCCTAATTTGCAATGAAATCACCTGAAAATTCAACAAATTGACAGGTACATTACAAGATTCTGAATTCAGAAACAATTTGAGAGAGAGAGAGAGAGAGAGCCATACCTATGACGACCATGGGTGAGTGCGAGAGAGAGCCAAGGCACATTGAGAGCTTCCATCATAGAGAGAGAGAGAGAAAGTTATGAAATTGAAATTGGGGAAAATTAATTAAAGAAAGCCGTGTTATTTGCATCCCTTATAATTTTGGCTGTTGCTGATATTTTCTTTTTTTTTTTTTTTTTTTTTTGTGACCGCTTATTAGACCGTCGCAAAAGAAGTGACGCAAAAAGCTACTTTTCTAGTAGTACCAACCAACCCATTCTTTGGTGATTTATTTTTTGTTTTTGACACAGCTATGCAACCTGCTACTGATTTTAAATGTATTGTAGTGAGAATGCAGTTCACAAAATACAGATATCAATAAAGAAAACTAATCATTATAATATCACAAATGATTAATAATAGTATTATGGCCGCTACCATAGTATGACAATAAATATTGGATCCACGTCAGTTGACTAGAATGCAACTGCGAGGAATTTGAAGTTGGTAGTATTATGAGGCCTACACAACTATTGAGAACAAAAGGATAATTCCAGGTACAAAAAATTCTAGAATATCATCAGGGAGAGTAATCTAATGAAATAGACGCTAAACATGAGAGGCATTCAAAAGGGAAAAGATAGTGATAGGTACCTCTGCACTGCAGCAAAGTTGTCCTGTTTCATTTGAGGATCAATTCTAGTTTATCATTTGAGGATCTTATAATTTCATAAGTGAATTAAAAGTGAAATTAAATGAAGACACTTGGATTTCATCAGTCATATCATATTCTCACCACACTGTGGTTGAGTTTCATCTTTTAAGCAGCCTAATACAAATACAATGAAATAAAACTAGATTCTTTGATCATGTTATCCAACAAGGTGATTTGTTTTCCTCAGGAAATAAAATAAATTTTTTTTTCAAAACGTAAGCATGTAAAACTGGACTGAATACAGAAGATGTAAGAACATACACAAGTAGGGTTCTGAACAACAGCCAAGTAGATCTGAATGCCATTCTTCATGCTGATGTGATCCTCTAGTAGATAGCAAATCATGTCCTGAGGAAACTGAAGTAATTCTGCACAGAATAAAGAGTCACAAGTCACCTTTATGCTAACAACATACAAGGAATTGGAACCTCAACTAGTCTAACATGTTAAACCTAAGACCATTGTCTTGCAAGAGAAAATTAATAAGGCTAGTTGATGTCAACTGTCACAGTAAATCCCACTAGCTGAACGCAGACCATTTTGAGTTCAGTTGGAAGTAAAAGGAGGGAGGAAATCGAAAGAGATCAGAAAACAAAAACATATAAATTGGTACAAAACCTAACCATGTTAATTGTTTCAGAGGAGCAAAGGCATGGAGCAAACCTACTTGTAATGTGACTCTTTCTTATAGGAGTCTAAACCTAAGAAGAAACCGGAAACTCATTATACATGTAGTTTCAGTTGTTCAAATGATAGAGATGCAAAATACTGCATAAAAAATAAAAAAGTGGCCAGCAATCCATATGATTATGGTCATTATACAAGTTTTAAGAATTAAACAAAATTTATTCTTAATTTAAATTTTTTAGCATTATCAAGGCCAATGATCATGTTACAGAACAATTGGAGAAATTTCCCCCCCAAATTATTCTTCAAAATGATAGTTAAAAATCCAGAATCATCATTAAACAATCCTTGTCAACAGGTCATTTAAAAATCAGGATACAAAAGTTCCATATTTTTCTTGTAGCAAAACCAAAGATGAGAATCTGGGGTTATACACTCTAGAAGCTTATGAACACAAACCAAGACTGAAATATGCAAAATCAAAAGTCAACCAATCTGTGAGACTCAAAAGTCAACCAATCTGTGAGAAGTAAAGAAATGAATAATGCAATATAAAATCTGAAATTGCTGGAATCCATAGAAAATCGCTGTTAGAAAAAGAGAGTGCAACCCTACACAGAGTACCTGTTTCATAGTTCATGAGAAGGTCTTTAGGAACAAAGAAAGTTAAAAACAAATGACCAAACATCATGCAACCACTCAATGATTAGTGAATAACAAGTGGCTTGCCCGTGCTAGCACCTTAAAGATGATTAGGTGAAGAATTGACAAGTGGCTTATAAGTAGTACCTCAAAAAGAGGCCACCTTTAAGTTAATTACAGTTGCAAACAAAATTCATAAAAAACTACAGGGCCCAAATCTACCAAAAATACAAAACCATAAAACTAAATTATGAGAAAATAATTCCGAGGACTCTATTTTAAGCTATCTCATATGATAATTTCAGCTTGAAATTTCTAGGAATGAAAACGAATATATGTTGGTTTAACTTTCCAGCACATCAGTTTTTACACCACTACCTAATTATGCCAACATTAGCACAATAATGCCTTTTGAAATTATTCAACTGCACATTCCAAATAAAAAATTCAGTCTATAGAGCTGAATGTACAGTCATAATGCCTTTTGAAATTATTCAACTGCACATTCCAAATAAAAAATTCAGTCTATAGAGCTGAATGTACAGTCATAATGCCAGAAAACCAACAACATTTCATATTCCAGGTACATCACAGGCTGTGGCGAAAATTTTTAAACATGTCTAGGAAAGGTTACCTGCAAACTCACCTATTTGATTTGGTACTGCCAATGCAAATATCAATTTTCATTGACGAGCCATGTTTTTAATTTTCATTTTTCTATGCAGCAATATAAAAGACTTATCATCATATGAAAGATAGAGCATACATATTCAGTAGTAAAAAAGGCAGGCATGAAGCAAAAATTACAATTTGTCTTCAAAGTGCAGCCGCATAAATAAGCCTGAAATTCATCATTTTTTGAAAAGATAACACAGAGATATAAATACAAACAGCCATCGTATAGAAAGTACTAAGCCATCTATCTCAGGAAATATTGTTACATATACAATTATGTATGCATTTTGAAAGTAAGGTCACCTGGTTGTTATGAATCTTGATAAAGAACTTAAAGTAAAATAAATGCACCAGACCAGTTGTTAAATTCAAAAGTCATTATAGTCAAAAATGATACTAAAAAAGAAAAAAACAAATGTGAGGGTGCAGAGGCGCTGGTTGCAGAAATATAACCTGTGTAACAAACCAGAACAAGACATCATTATTACCATCACAATAAATACATAAATTTAAAAGAAAGCAAAAAACAAACATCTGATGACACCAGCCCTACCTGTGGAGATTCCATGGGATAATGCTCGGGAAAATCAACCTGAAGCTGATACTTTTCGTTAGCATAGAGAGTTCCCGGAGCTCCATTCACTTCAATTACCCACCTTTTCATAAAAAAATTACGGTCATCTAAATACATAAACACAAACAAACCTAAAAGCATAATAATAATTATGATAATTGCTGTGGATTTTCGTGGGAAGCAAACAGAGGGGAGTGAAATTAAGATGCTTGAAATAAGAAACCCTAAGAGAGAGAGAGAGAGAGACCTTTGGAGATTATCGGTGACCTTGTGATTGAATCCAACGGGGGGATTGACCTGCCATTCAACAAGCTCCTTCTGGAGACGATTTGAAGCAATCTTGCTTAGAGACTAAGCAAAGCAACACAATCACCATAAAAGAAGAAGAAGAATTAGAATTGAAAACGATGGATGAACTGACAATAGAGACATATATAGACAACAAACCAACAAATACATACGATTGAGATTGAGATTGAGATAGACAGATTGAGAGATCAATCGATTGAGATTAAGAGGGATAGAGAGATTCATACCGGTGAGCGAGAGCGAGAGCGACAGAGAGAGAGAGAGGGGTTGAGCGAGCCAAGCTAGGGCAAAAGCAAATAAATAAAAGAAAATGGGAGAAATAAATGTTAAATATAAATTGGATTTTTTTTTTCTCTTTTGCGACAGCTAAACAAGCAGTCGCAAAAAAATAGTCGCAAAAAGTTAATTTTCTAAGTAGTGAGGTATGATTTATACTTTTTTTTTTATTGATGTCAATTTTATAAAAATTAAATAAACACATTAAAAGTTATTTCAAATGTAATAAGAAATATAAAGTGAGTAGTGTTTTGGAGGTCTCTTTCATTTTTTCATCATCCCTTCATATTTGAAGGATCAATCCATCTTCCTTCATTTGGGAGGAAGAAATAAAAGATGGGTTGGAACTCAAAATTAGCAAAGATCCTTCATATTTGGAGTTTTGAAGGATGGGTTGGAGATGATCTAAAAGTGATAGCAGTGTGTGTTCATGTACTCTTTGATTTGGTTTTCAATCTCTTTATTTTAACAATTATATCTTAATTTACAAGTGTAGATCTGAGATTTACAGGCTCGGTTATGTAGATTGATCTATTTTTGGATTTGTTGGGTTGATTTTACTAGATTTGTTCTCAGTTTTTGTTACTTGGTTTGTTAAAATCTAGATCTATCTAATCTATGTGTTTTTTTTTTTTTTTTTTTTTTTTGTTGACATTTTTGCTTCTGATCTTAAGCTTCACATATTCACAAATAAAGAATAGACTGCTAGTGATTTTGTCTGCTAGTGATTTTGTCTTTTTATTGATTCTTTCAGTTTGTTCTATTATCTTCTGTGAATTATACTTGTATTTCTACAAACTGTTGATTCAGTTCACTCTATCTCAATTATCTAACAGATTTGAGTTTCATTTTCTGAGAATTGCCCCAACTATTACTCACTTACTGATCTAACTGATTATATTTAATAAATTTGTAATCTTTGACTACTCTTGGATTTGAAATTGAGATTTTGTAAACCCTTTTCTTCTACTGCTTGTTGACTACAATTTTGAGTAGCTGATCTTGTATTTTCAAGTAACATATAGTTTCTTATCTTAAAAATCATTCAGCTTGTTTGGTTTCGTTTTTCTAAAAACAATTTTCAAAAAAATCTATTTTATTATTTTTCGTATTTTTTTATTTTTAATGAATTTTTTTTAGTATTTTAAGTAATTTTTTAATTTTTAGATATACCTAACATAAATATACCTAAAAAGTAAAAAATTTGTGAAAAAACCTTTTAAAAATTCACTAAATATCAAAAATATAAAAAAAATACGAGAATTCAATACATTTTTTTATATTTTTATGTATTTAATAATTTTTTAAAATATTTTTTCACAAATTTTTACTTTTTAGATACATCTAAGTAAGGTGCATATAAAAAAATAAAAAAATTGTTTAAAATTTTTAAAGTATTCACTAAAAACAAAAAAATACGAAAAACAAAAAACTCAATTTTCAAAAAATTTAATCCAGAAAATTTAAACCAAACATACTGATTGATTTTGAACTCTTGATTTCACTCTAATGATCTTTTTGTTCTTCATGTGAACAGTTTTGTATGGCTGTCGCCACTCACTCCCTGACGGTTTGAAGAGAGCTACTAAGGGTATGATTGCTGGAAGGGTCGCTGTTGTCTGTGGTTATGGTGATGTTGGCAAGGGCTGTGCCGCTGCAATGAAGCAAGCTGGAGCACGTGTGATCGTTACTGAGATCGATCCAATTTGTGCCCTTCAGGCTCTTATGGAGGGCCTCCAAGTTCTAACCCTCGAAGATGTGGTCTCCGAAGCTGATATCTTTGTCACCGCCACTGGCAACATCATCATGGTTGACCACATGAGAAAGATGAAGAACAACGCCATTGTCTGCAATATTGGCCATTTTGATAATGAAATTGACATGCATGGGCTTGAGACATACCCGGGCGTGAAGAGGATCACGATTAAGCTCCAAACAGACAGGTGGGTTTTCCCCGACACCAAGTCAGGCATCATTGTCTTGGCCGAGGGGCGGCTTATGAACTTGGGTTGTGCTACAGGGCATCCCAGCTTTGTGATGTCTTGCTGTTTCACTAACCAAGTGATTGCCCAGCTTGAGCTGTGGAAGGAGAAGAGTACTGGCAAGTATGAGAAGAAGGTGTATGTTTTGCCCAAGCACCTTGATGAGAAGGTCGCGGCACTTAACCTTGGTAAGCTCGGAGCTAAGCTCACCATTCTCACCAAGGACCAGGCTGATTACATTAGCATTCCGGTTGAGGGTCCTTACAAGCCTGCTCACTACAGGTACTGAGGAAAGAGAGCAGAGAATAGAACATCTGAATGGCATGGTTGTTTTTGTTTGCTTTTATGCTTTGATTTGAAGTAGAACGGTAGTTGTTTTTTTTTTTTTTTTTTTTTAATGATGGGGTTTGTGTTTGGTGGTGGTGAGGGTTGAGAGGAAACAAATGGATCCTTCTTTGTGAATTAAAGACGCATGAACCTATAAAAACCCTAATCGGCCAAATAGGATAGTAATCATTTCTACATGTCAATAGCATAGAAATCATTTCTACATGTTAATATTAATTATTTAATTATGAAGCTTTTGACCTTTGTAATTTTATTTTGACATTTACTTTTGAACTATCTCAATATACTCTCAATTTCTTATTTGTTTTCAATTTTAGTTACAAAGTCGCTTCAACTGAAAACTCGCAAATCTTGATTGAACTCAGGAACCATTTCTAAAATCATAATAATAATTAAATTAATTTTTTAAATATATTTTTCACATTGAAATTCTAGGTTTTTGATTCTCAGTACAATTGCGCCGTTTAATTCAAAACAAAGAAATTTTAATGGAATTAAATTCTCAAACTCTAAATAAATTATATACTACACTTAGTTAAATGTACAAATTCTTAATTTAAGGTTTTGGTCCTCATGTTTTTCTTGAACCACATTTTGACTCTATACATATATATATATACATGGCCAGCTACACTTAGTAAACATTATACATATATATATATATACAAATGCACTTTTCTTAAACAAATAATTTTGTATACAAAATATTTATATATATAATTGCACACAAGAAAATCAACAAAAATCTCTTAAAATTCTTTGCACATGGCCAGCTATCCTTGGGAAGAGAAATTGATACATCTTTTTCAAACATAATCCATGAAATCATGGAAAAGTGTTCTAGTACACCCCAAAACATAGAACCATACTTTCACCCTAAGTTCAATCATAACCAAGGCGTAGCTAGATCATGACTAATTGCATAAATAAAACCTCTAATAATTCACTATTCCATTGAGTTCCAACTAAATCCAAAATATCCAATCCAATTTTAACCCAGTGTTTTTAAAGGTTCAAGGCACACTAAGGTGCTAAATGTCTTTCGGGGCCTAGGCGTAAGGCGAGGCGAGGACATGGACTTTATTGAAATAAGGTGCACAATGTTAGTAAAAAATAAAAAATTAACATTGACTAATCATTCATAGTACTAAGATAAATTTTTTTTAAAATAAAAAATAATCAACATTCAAGACAAATTATAGAATAATTTTCAAAGCCATAAAAGTGTATATTACATAGCATTCCAATTTTCAAAGATAAAATAATTCACATTCAATAAAATAAAATAAAAAACATAAACACTAAACATCCAAAACATAAATATCCAACAAATACTAATATATGTCTTAACATTTAAAAACATTAATATCATAAGAAATGATAGGTTAGGTCGGTTAGTCAATCATCATCCTTAACATCAATGGCAAGCCAACTGTCATCTTCTTCTCCATCAATTGATTGATATCCCTTAACATCTTCCTCCTCTGTATCATCTGAGCCCAGCTTCCTCTTCATCTATTAATTGAAGTGGAGTTAATCTTGATGATTTAGATATCCTCGATTGTGCCTTTGAGCGTGAACTTGTTGCTCTACTTGTATGGCTACTTTCTTCCACTCTAGAAGCTCTAGCTACAGTGACCCACGTCAAGCCATCATCATCATGAAACACTGGCTCATTATCTTCATCTGATTCTCCATCCATCTTCCTAAGCAACCACTCATTGTTTTCATCAATATTTTGTAAAGATATGGGATCAAGAGAGTTGCGCATGTCATACCTAAATCTCAATTGTCTATTATATTTGACAAATACTAAATCATTGAGACGTTGTTGTTCCAATCTATTTCTTTTTTTTGTTATGAAGCTGCAAGTATTAAAAAGATATTAAATTCTATATAATGAGAATAAAAAATATTTGAATTCAACAAAAAATTAGTTAGAATGTTAAATACTCGCATGTTCAAATACACTTCAATTTCGTTCACAACCCGATGAATTACATGTTAGGCTAATGACTTTTATGGTAAAAGTTTGCAAGTTTGGGGTTTTAGAACCATATGATGCCCACCAATCAGCTGCGACAATCACTTGTTAGAAATAATTATTACCAAGTATTGACTTTTACTAAAAGTATTGTTAAAATAAACTCTATGAGTCTATAATATATTACCTGGTGCCCTTGTATTTCTTTGCCTAATCGCAACAGGCTTGCCAAAAAGGCTCTTAGTCTTCGTAAAAATACTCATCTCATTAGTGATCAAATCTTAAACAGTGACATCCGGGACCAACCTTTGCATGCATTCATAGAATCCATTCATCACTTCATGATCTTTTTGCACCTCTAAAGCTTTTGGGTAAAAGAATTCTGGGTTAATGCGATTGGGCATCTCATCTTTTATCGATGATTTTGAAGATTTCATTATACTTCTCTTCTTTATGATCAAATAAACTTGCAACGCATTCTTTTACCCTATCCATTGCCTCATAAGTGTATCCCGTTGGAGGTTTCTTCTCGGTATCAACCAATCTAAGCACTTAGACGAGAGGACCACCAGAGACCTTAAGGGCAAACACAACAGTATTCCAAAATGAAGGCATCAACAAAGTTTGTGTCATTCTTTTATCTTGTGACTCCTTTGCCCATTTGCTTAAAGTCCAGTCTTCAGAAGTGACCATGTTTTTCAAATGTTTTTTTGTTGATGCATCCTAGACAAAGTTAGAAAGACGGTTGCAAACTAGTTTTTGCAAACTTGATCAAATTCTTCAGATTTGTATAATGCCTCATCATGTTTAACAACGTAAACCGGTTATAAATGTAGCCATGTACTGTAATACCCTTTTCAAATGTCTTTTTCAGTCGAGGTATTTTGAAAATGTCTTCTAACATCAAGTCCAAGCAATGAGCAGCACATGGTGTCCAATACAAGTGTTCATACTTGGCTTCCAAAAACCTCCCTAAAATGTAACAATTATGAAGAATTATTATTTTTAAGGTTTTAAATTTTAAAACAAAACAAACTATGAGTAGACAATTTTGACGTAAGGAAGGAGGAAATATTCTTATTCACCGACACATTGGCTGCAGCACTATTAGTAATAACTTGCACTACATTCTCTTTTCTAACTTTCTCCACAAACTTGTCTAGTAATTCAAATAGCTTCTGCCCATCCTTTGAATAGCTAGAAGCATCAACTGACTCAACAAACATAGTTCCTCTTGGACAATTAACTAAAAAGTTAATCAATGCCCTACCTTTCTTATTAGTCCAGCCATCGGCCATTATGGAACACCCTGTATTTTGCACAATCCTTTTTATAATTTTTCATCAAATCTTCAGTATGTTTCACCTCTTTTTTGAGTTGGGTAACCTGCACTTCATGGTAAGTTGGTGGCTTCATTCCGGGATCATATTACCCAATGACTTCAATCATTGGTCCAAAACTCTCATAATTTACTGCATTAAAAGGGATACCAACATCATATATCCACCTTGCAAATCTTTGCACTGCCCGGGCTCTCATTTCCTTTTTGTAAGGGTCATTCGCATCAATTTTGGTTTGCTTCCCTTTTGTTTGGTCTCTTCGATTTTTCACCATTGATTTAGGATTGGGTGTGAAGTAAACATCCATAGGCCCTTTTCTCTTTGGCATTTTTGATTTGGATTTGGATTTGGATTTGGATGAACCTTCGCTGCTACTTGTCAACTTACAGCGTTGATTGACATTGATCTCAACAACATCATCATCTTTATCTTCATCTTCCATGTTCATGTCATTGAAATCAGGAAACGTGTTCATTTCTTCTTTTTGTGTCTTCTTTTTTGACATGAATTCTCTAATCTCTTCTCTTACATAAGCTGAACACTTCGAGCAAGCAGTGTCATTCTTATAACCTCCTGCGAGGTGTTGTTTCACCTGACAAACACCTCCATTTGATACTTTATCACAAAAATTACACTCAAACTTGTTTAAATTGTTCTCCTCTACCAAATGGGCATGTTGCCACGCCGGATCTTTTCTATCACTTTCCGATGTCATTTTCTACACAACAAATTTAATAAATAGAAAATAATTTCAATGTAATGTAATGTGTGATGAATTAATTATTTGTAATTTTTTTCCTAACAGAGAAAGGAAAAAAAAAAGGCCAACAGCACAATGTATTAAATAATTATTTGTAAAAAAATTTTAAGTGTATTTTTTTTAGTTAATCAATCAAAATCAGTAATATAAGTCTTATTTTGTATTGGTATTTTTTTTTTTTGGGGGGTTTCTAATAGGGACTCGAAAGGCATAATTGAACAAAAAAAAAGAAAAAAAGAAAAGAGAGCAGTCGACAGAGACAAACAAGCAGCCCAAAAGAAGAAGAAGAAGAAGAAGAAGAATGAGAATGAAAGAGAGAAAGAGAGTCGAAGTCGAAGAAGCCTAAAAAAAAAAAAAAGACCACCGAAGCAACGAAGAAGAGAAAAAAAAATAGAGCAGTCGACAGAGACAGACAAGTAGCCCAAAAGAAGAAGAAGAAGAAGAAGAGGGAGACAGAGAGAGTGTTGAAGTCGAAGAAGCCCAAAAAAAAAAAAAAAAAAAAAAAAAAAAAAAACAGAGCTGAAGAAGTTGAACCAAAAGAGAAAAAAAAAAAATAAAAAATTGCATAGCGAACCAGAAGAGAAGAAGAAGAAGAAGTTGAAGCACACCTGAAATGTCGAAGTCGAAGTCCAGCAGCCCAGTCGAAGTCGAAGTCCAAGGCGAAAGAGGAAGAGATGACAGAGTTTAGGGATTCATTTGAGTCGTATTTGGGGTTATATTGTATATGAGTTGTAATCCAATGTGGTTAGAGCCATTTGAAAACACACCACAACCGTTGGATTAGAATAAGCTCTTAAACAATCAAGCGCGCCTAGGCACGAGCCTTGCGCCTCCTCGCCTGGTTCAAGTCGCGTCTAAGGCACGTGACTATCTCAAAGCGCCTTGCCTGGGTCCTGTTTTGGTGCACAGCTTGCACCTCGCTTCACCTTGCGCCTAGGCGTGCTTTTCAAAACATTGTTCCAACCAATGGGCATTTTGGACATTTTGGACCAATTTTATTATAAAAACAACCACTCCCTTAGCATTTTTAAGACAAGAATATACACACAAACACCCATTCAGCTGAGAAGGAGAGAATTAGTGGAAGAAAGGAAAAAAAGAGAAGGTCATGCTAGTTAACCAATTAAGCCTCAAATATGTCACAACACAACTCTCTCTTTTATTTTCCGTTTTCAAATACATGTTATTAGAGGTTTAATATAATATTTTCAGATGTGCTGTAATGGTGTTCATGTGTTCAAAGTTGATAAATTGGGCTTTGATCATTCTTCTATTCATTTTATCTCTTAATAGATGCAAAAGTACCTTTTTTCTTCTCATATCTCACATTTTTTTAATGGCATACCACCACTATAAAAATCTGAGTTATTGATACATTATTTAGTATGTTTATATCAGAAAAGAAGTGAAAAATTTCCCTTAGTTGACCTCTTTTCTCACCAATCTTCTTATTTTGAGTATTATGCATGAAAAATCTATTTTACAGCCAATTTTCAAAAATTTTAGAAAAATGTAGAAAATTTTTTTGGATCTCGGTTTTATGCCAAAATCTTACAAGGATTATCTTTCAAGGAAAATTCGTTTCATTGAAAAAAAGTGAGTGGTTTGTAAGAAAATCCGTTTTTCGTAACGGTTCACGAATCCAGATAGCACTGGAGTGTTTCTTAATAACTAAAAATCTAGATAAGCTATTCCATTTCCAAAACATGTTCTGAATACTATATTAAATTTTCTACGAATCATAGGAAGGCCGAGTTTTGGAAAAATCTAAAATAGCCCTTTTGATTTTAATCTTTAAGTAGTATTGAATTTGGAAATTTTGTTTGGCATTGGTATTTTATGCTCTTGTGTTCATGAATATGCTTCTTAATATATAATCATATCTTGGTATGATATTACATATGTCATGCATGTGTACCTTTTATTTTAGTCCTTCGATGATGCTTACATCTATGCAAATTTATTCCTTTGTTACTTGCTTGTACTAACCAACTTAAAACGTTAATCTCAATGGAAAACTTAATGGGGTGGTTAATGGGGTTTCGATCACATGACTATTGTTATGAGATAAATTTATGTTCAAATTGAATTGATTAACGGGACGTGTTCCCCTTGGAAGTAAAGTCTTGTGCAAGTGGTTGTTTCGAAACCCTTGAATAGAGCTGTTGTATTCGAACCCTAGGTATTTTGGTATAAAGAGGGATTTGGGCAAGGACTATTATTACCGTCTCTTCTGAGGCCCTGCGGTTGGCGCTATGCAGTAGATAGTCGTTGGTAGGCATCCAAGGTAAGTTCTGCAACAAAGCAAAAAAAGAAGGGGGCATACCGAATAATCCGCATTCGATTCTTGTGGTTGGGAGAACGAAGTCTCTTTGGGGGATTTCTAGTTTACTAACAACTAACCTTGTAACCTTTGTTATTTTCTTGAATATCATGTTTCTTTCTCCATTGTTGCAATTGCCATTGTGTATTGAATTGGGAAAAAGGGACGGGGTGTGTGTGCGTTTACTAGGCATTCAAAGCTCATGGCGTTTCATGCAAGTATTGAAGAAACATACAAGGCCGATGAATAGCCAGAGACATTTGAAGACTTATGTTTGCCTTAAAGAAAATTAGAAGCCATTTTGCTTATGAATCTGTTCGTGCTTTTTGGAATGTTATAGACTAATAGTAATGGAACTCGTTTTGAGATTTAAGTTTTGAAACACTGTAATTATTATTTGCTTATATATTTTTGTAATCCTATGGCTATCTCCGTATTACTTATGAGACCTTGCATTAATACCTCTTAAGATCTATCAAAAAGATAGATTGCTATCTAAGGTGGTTGGACTTGGAAGGGAGGCTATATTGACTCCTCCGACCTTCTTGGGATCTTACCTGGCTATTGATCAAAGGACTCTTTAGTGACGCTACCCTAACCCTCAGAGTAGAAATTGGAGCGTTACAACTTGGTATCAGAGCTTAGGTTCAACCCTCAACCCACGTAACCCGATTTGCGACTCTAGTTACTTTTTCCTATACACTAGTGTATTATTATAACACTATTATTTAAAATTTACTTAAAAGAAAACTAATAATTGATCCCCTTTCCTTGACATAGAATGGCCAATGACCCATCAAACGTCTGGTACTACGACCACTGGGACTATTACCGTTTCCAAGAAGACCAACACATTGAACTGCTTGACCCACAAGTTTATTACCAATGGTGTAAAAGGACGGGGAAGGAAAAATTGATTGAGGAAGTAAGGAAAGTGGAGGAAGCATGTCCCTATCTCACTTCTAAACAAAAGAGAGCTGTAATTCAACGCCAACTCAAAAGTCAGTATCGGGCTCTTAAGCATGCACTTGAGCTTGAGAAGGATGACGAAAAATTTCTAGAAGCAATTTTTGAGGCACTTCAGAATGGGCTTGGATTTTTCTCACATTCCCCAATTCAGGAGCGGAACTTTTTATCCGGAGTTAGTACTCAAACTAGAATCCCACCCAATTGGAATAGCAGAGTTTCCCCTGAAAGTCAAGAGCAGTAGGTTTGTCGGGGTCACCGTTTCTCACACTAGGGCAAGAAGTTGGCTCATTCCAAGACCTTGATCGATTTATCAGCAACCAAGCTTAGAGTTGTAATCTGTAATCTCTAAGCATGTGTCAATATAGGTGTAGTACGATCTAGTATAACTCTAAGAATAGTAGTAGGAAGTGTGGTAGCCACAATTGAGCTATCAAGATGTAACATTTTGTAATGAAGTCTACTACCTTTTGTAATGGCACCTACTATTATATATGAAGTAGTATTGTGTATTTCCCTAAATTTGTTATCTACTATTTGATCTTATTGTTTCAAACACCCTAAAATAACTCTAACCTAAGATTACTTGATTACCCTTTTGCATCCATAATTAGACTCCAACTTATGCCTTACCTATGCACTATAAACAGAGAAATGGTAGGACTACACTCGAGCCCAATGCAATAGGAAAATGGTACCAGGAACTCAAAATTCTGAGAATGAACTAATGCACATGATTGAAATTTTGCACATCGGGTGTCAAATTTCGAAAGGCTTAGGATACCTAAGAGGAAACAGACATGACGGTAAGACTCATCTCTTTTTAGAGTTTAGGGGACAAAAACCTCCCAAGTTTACAGGAGTATTAGATTCAAGGATACTAGAAAACTGGCTTCAGCAAATTGAGGAAATACTAGATACAATATGAGTAACAGAGCATGCTAACAGAATTACTCTAGCTGGCTATGAACTGGGAGAGGAAAGCATACCATTTGTGGACCTTAATCAAGGAATCTAGGGACATCACGATGATAACATGGGTGCAATTTAGAAATCTATTCTTAAGAAATTATCTCCCGGATGTGATCAAATAGGAACGGATCTGAGAATTTCAGAAGCTAGAGCAAGACACGATAACTCAATATGTAGTAAATGCCGAGGAAAATGGGCGAAGATTTGAGTGGGGCCTAGACCCTATAATTAGAGGAAGGGTCTTACCCAAACAACTCCAAACATATGCTGAAGTAGTAGACACTGCCTTAGAGAAAGAAGTAGCCGACACAAGGAGGATTTGGAACAACAGAAAAGAGAGTCAATCATTTGTAGGACTCCAGAGAAACCAAAAGGAAAATGTGGCACAAAAACCTTATTCCAGGCTACCACCATAACAACCACAACATCAAATTTGAAGAAAAGTTTTCAGGAAAGACCAGTAGGACCGATCCAGTGCTATCATTGTCAATATATGGGAAATATGGGGTTCGAATGTCCCCAGCATGATAGAGATCAAGAAAAACACTAAAGACAGCAACCATGGGTAATTAAGCCAGCGACTAATAAACAACGAAATTTCAAAGTGAAAGATACTAGGAACCAAGCCAAATTAGCACTTTATGAGAAAGGAACACAATGACAACAAAGGCGTAGTGAAGAATGGAGGAATATGATGAGGAAATATTACAAGTGTGGCCAACCAGGACATTTTAAGAATGAGTGTCCTCAACTTGCTCAATCAAGATATCAGGTAAAAGGAACTGGATCAAATATGCAAGGGATTAGTGGTCAGAAGCCATGGACAAATAGAACAAGTTGGTTAACTATACCTAGTGGGAAGGAAACAACAAGAGGCCTAGACTCAGCAGTAGTTAGAGGCCAATTGGCAGAGCATTCACACTATAACCAGAAGAAGATCTCACCACGTCGCATCCAAAAGACAAGTAAGGTGCCGCAAGCGGACTTGAAGAACTGCAAAAAGAGCTTAAGGAAAATATAACCAGGTTAATAGTTAGAACCCTCTTTGAAGGAATTTTTGTAATCCGAGTATAAGGTGTAAATTCTCTTTTACTAATCCAAGTCTTGGTACTTTTACATTCATACATCATCAATCTTGAGTACATGTTTTACATTCCTTCATAACTGTGGTATATCAGACCATTAAAACTTGTATGTGGATGTTTAGGAATACCCAACATTAACCGAAATAAATTCGTTACTCGTACATCAACTATTGATAGTTACTAATAGAAAGAGATGACTTACCTATCCAATGGAATGCTTTAAGGGGGATAGATTAGTTTCCATGATTCAACAAATCAACAAACACAATGGCATCAACAAATTACCAAAGGAAAGTGTAGATCACCACATCAAGAATTTGGCAATAGAAGCCCTTACACTGGAACAACAACGCCATTACCCATATGATGAATAGTTCAAAGTTTTCACAGAACGCGGAAGATTAACGCATCTCCTTAGTCATTAATCGAGGAGGAATTCGATTCAAAACACTACTATTAGAGCAAGACTAAAGACAGAACGGAGAATAACTTAAGTGGGGAAGATGATCTGAATGATTAAAAATATGTTGGCGGCACTAGAATGCAATTACGCACAACATTTCGAGACATGAAGAATGGCTAAAATTTCGAGGACGGAATTTATTTAAGGGGGATAAGTTATGAGACTCCTAACTTTTGTAAACCCTATTAAGTCCCTAAATTTTGAGTTATTATAATAAAGCCCTTGGTTCTTCATTTATTCGCAAATTTAACCTTAGAATAAAAAATGCATCGCGAATGAACCTGCACAAACCCTAATCGGCTCCGATAGCTTAGTAATCATTTCTACATGCTAATATTAATTATTTAACTATGAGGCCCTTGACCTTTGTAATTTTCTTTTGACCCTGTCTTTTGAACTATTTCAATAGAAACCCTCGATTCCTTATTTGGTTTCTATTTTAGCTATAGAGTCAAAAACTGCGAGCCAACTGAAAACTCGCAAATCTTGATTGAACCCAAGAACTTAGGAACCATTTCTAAAATCCAAATAATAATTAAATTAATTTTCTAAATATATTTTTCACACAGAAACCCTAGGTTTCCGGTTCTTAGTATAATTCGCCGTTTAATTCAAAACAAAGAAACTTTAATCGAATTAAATTCCCAAATTCTAAATAAATTATATACTACACTTAGTTAAATGTTCAAACCACATTTTGACCCCAAACTAGTAACCATTATACATATATATATATATACTTATACCTTTCTTAAATAAATAATTTTGTACACAAAATATCTTTATATATATAATTGCACACAAGAAAATCAACAAAAATCCCCCAAATTCCTTGCACATGGCCAACCACCCTTGGGAACAAAAATTGATACATCTTTTTCAAACATAATCCATGAAATCATGGAAAAGTATTCTAGTACACCCCAAAACATGGAACCATGCTTCCACTCTAAGTTCAATCATAACCAAGGCCTAACTAGATCATGATTAAATGAATAATTAAAACCTCCAATCATTCACTATTCCATTAAGTTCCAACTAAATCCAAAATATCCAATCCAATTCCAACAAATGGGCATTTTGGACCTTTTACACCAATTTTATTATAAAAACAACCCCTCTGTAAACATCTCATTTTTGATCGCCGGCAAGGCTCGACGGCTTTACTCAGAACACTCGATGATAAAAGTGGTATTGTGCATGGTTCGGGGTCTCAACGAAGGAGTCTTGTTTAAGTTTCGAAACAACCCCAAACCTTCCCTATTCCCAATGATTGCACCTAAGAAATCCATTTTCACACCTTGTGCCATCCTTTGTTGAGGCTGTAATAGAAAAAAAGGGGAATTCATTGAGGGCCGGCTGTGGCTATTGAGGGCCAGCCGGGCTTCGATAGCGATAAACATTGTTCTGGCCGAGAGCTTGCCAACTGTTCTTTTTTGAAGATATTTATCACCTTTTGTGCTCAAATTTTATAAATACGACCATATACCTCTGTTTTGGGGGTTACACAATTTAGAAAGAGCCTATATACATTAGAGAGCTCCTTCTGCCTCCTTCTTCCATTCCAAGCTCCCTTTGAGTTGACCTATTTCCTTGTATCATCTATATACACCATACACAACATTGAATCATCATCTTAGAGCCTTGGTTGACCCTTGAGAAGCATAATTCAAGCTTGAGAGTGTGTCAAGATTGAGTTTGATCATCAACCAAAGTTTACTCTATTTTGAGTGGAATAAGCTTGTAACTTTTGTTCCTCCTTTTGATTTCTTCATTTGTACTTATTTTTGTGTTCTTAGATTGTTTTACACCTATTCTAAGAGTTGGAAGCTTGGGTTTGGATAAGCTACCAAAGGTGGTAAGGTTAACACCCTCACTTGCACCTATTTTTGTAGCTCAACCCTTGGTTCTTTTACACTATTTTCCTTTGATTTTTGAACTGATTTTCAGAGTTGAACTAAGGCCAAAAAACATGATTTGAAGTCTTGAAATTGGAGGGGTTGGCCATCCCTCCTTGTTCTTTTGCTTACATAACTTTAGTGTCTTTGCTTTTGCTTAGCTTTTGAGCTCTTTTCTTACATTTTCAGCCACTATTTTAGGCTTATTTTAGACTGTTTTAGGGCTGTCTTATTCTATTTAATTACTTCAAGCTTTGATTAGTTCATTTGTTGTATTATAAGTCCTTGTACATAGCTTGTTGCATGTTTTTCTAGCTTTTCTTCAACTCATTTCCATGTTTAATAACCTCATTTTAATAATCAACTTGCCATTCATCTCTTTCATTTGAGAGTTGTTTCAATCGGTTGATGGTTATTTAACGTATGAACTAGAGACTTACGCTTAATGGCTTAATCTCTACGGGGATTCATTGTCAACAGCGTAATCTCTCTTTCATGTTAAGAATTACTTGTCATTTGATGCTTCTCTCTTTTTAGAGGACGTAATTATCATTTCGGACAAATGGACTAAAAAATAGAAATGACTAAAAGAATTGGTTTAAAAGTAACCAACACACTTAAAGAAAATGAGTCATCTTGCTTAGGCTTGACCGGACGTTATGCCAAGTTAATTGAGTCAAGAATGATCATGCGCTAATTCATGGCATTTTGATGATTCTTGAAGTGTCTCTACCACCCTCTTTGAGTTTATTCCATGATAAGAGGGAGGGGTGGTCAGATCCATTACATTTCATTGATTTTCATCCAAAGTTGTATCCGAAATCATCAAGAAATCAATTTGCTCATTGATGGCTTTGTAAGCAATTCTAAACTTCTCTTGAAGCTTTCCCATGATAGAGAAGGAAGAAAAAGGACAAACTAGAGCTTGAACAACTCTGTTTGCACTGTTTTCACTTTAGAACACAAAATAGAGTTTTTCATAAAACTGAGGCACGACCGGCCTTCTCTATGCTCGGCAGGGCTTCATTGAGGGCCAGTCGACCCTCAAAGTTTGGTCAGTAGTGTATTTTTGCAGAAAAACAGAGGGCAGTGGCTAAGGTGAAACAGAGTAAGCTTGGGGCATGCAGGGTAGTTCTTGAAGATTGTGCACGTGCATGCATGCAATTCTTATGCATCCTTGCTCACGTTATGATCATTGTAATTAATTAATTCAATATTATTTATTGTAATTGGTCTTATTAATTATTAATTGTTGTAATTAGTCATTATTGTTTATTTTGTAATTGTTGTAATCAATTAGTTTAAATAGCTAGTTTATTTATCTCGGTTATTCTTGTTGTAATAGCATAGTTAGCTAGTTAATTAGCTTAGCCTATTCTATTCATTTGGTTCGGTTTTGTAATAATTAGTTTAATTCGAACTTTCAAACATTGATTATCACCCTCCTGCGTGAGGGATCAAATGTTGTAATAATGTGTATGTCTTCCAACCCCACGTCTTTCTCCTTTTTATTTATTCGCTTACGATGGTTAGCATAGGGCATTGTGTTTCATTAGCATTCTCATGTTTTGCATACATTTGTTTTGCATGCATACAAGGTTCGGCTCATCGTGCTAACTGTAGACGCCCCATTTTTGACCGTTCTCAAGACTTAGATGTCATCGCTCGTACACTCAATGATTGTGCTTGTTTCTATTCGTTTTGAGCGCCCGAAGTCCTCGGCGGAATGCCCTGTCTTTGAGCCTTTGAACCTTGTTCTTTCCTGTGCCTTGTTTTGGACCAAAACTTGGTGTCTGGACCTCTTGGTGACCTTGTCGGCCACCTCCCATGGATGTTGGCCATGGGATGTTTTTGTCGGCCATGGGTGTGGCCGGTTGGTTATTAGTGCTGGCCAACGGCCACTAGTGCCTTTTTCCAGATATTTATTGATAGCTGTGCCAACTGTTGCACACTAAGCTACATCTCCATACACGTGTATGGTGAGATGTTTCTAAGCTCAAGGAGTGGTTTTTCTATAAATAGGGGGGTTCCTCTCCCCATTTTGGAGGGTTAGAAAAATTAGAGCAAAAATATCTCTCTCTAGTTTTTTTTCTCTCTCTCTCTCTCTCTCTCTCTTGATATTTTGTACACATTTGCTCATAAGTCCTTAGCTTTTGCAGCTCTAACCCTTAACCAAATACTCTCACATTTGGGCTGAGATTACTTGGAGTCTTGTTTGAGCTCTAGAAAGTGGTTTGAGCTTGGATTATTGGTTATTTTGTGCTTTGCTTCACAGGTATAGCACTTACCTTATTTATACTTGTTTTGTATCTTGGTTTTGCCATCTATTTCAACTATTTGTGGGATGATTTTGAACTGTCAAAAACTCTATTTTTGTGACTTAAAAGTGTTGGTTTGAGGTCTCTTTGAGTTAGGGGGCGGTCCATCCTTCTTGCTCATTTGCTTGTTAAGCTTTTGTACCATTTTTTTTTATCACTTTCAAATAAACTTTTTAGGCCTTTTAACCATTGAATCTCAGAGGTTTTTCAATGGTAAAAACCTTGTTTTGAAGTCCAAAATTGGAGGGGTTAACCTCCCCTCCTTGTGTCTTGTTTGCATGCCTAGTTAGCCTCACGTGTTAGCTTATTATTTGAGCTTTTTGTGGCTCAAGTCCAGCATGTTTTAAGCTCTGTTTTGACTTGCTTTGGTTCTGTTTTGGGCTGGTTAGTTCAATTGAGGCTTGTTTTGCATAGTTGTAGTGTTAATCTCCTTCACTAGCTTGATGTTTTAATGCTTTAATCATCATTGTTTTGAGTTAATAGCATGTTTTAGTGTTGTTTTGCACTTCATTTTAGCACTTAAAATCTCTGTAATCTCCTTCCATTCTTCACTCTTTTATTTGCTTTGAAAGTGGTTTTAAACCTCTTGTTTGCCCAAGTGTGAAATAGAGGTTTGCACCTAATGGTTTAATCCCTTAGGGGGTTCATTACCAACAATGTAATGCCTCTTTCATGTCCAAAGTAACTTGTTGTTTGAGCTATCTTTCCATTAGAGGACACTCATTAATGGACAAATGGATTTATGAATGGTTTGGTAATTAAAATGAGTAAACAAAATCGGACAAGTAGAAGAGACAAGATAAACATCTTTCGTGTTGCGTTGCATATGTTCGAATTGGACGTTAATTCGAACATAAGGAAAATGGGACATTTATACTCAAAAGTGTTGAAATGTGCCACTTTCCTTGGTCACTATCACCCTTGATCATATATGATAGGGTGGTGGTCTTTTTTAGTCTAGTTTTGCACTCATTAAACTTGTACAAACTTGGTTCTTTAGCCATTATGCATGGAAATTGCTTGATTGGTGGTTTGAGAGCCAAGAGTTTCACTCCTTTGAGCTTGTTTGATGATAAGGAGTGTAAACAGTACACACAAACCTGTGAGAATACATTGTTTTGCTCTGTTTGCTCTCCGTTACAGCAAAAAGAGGAGTTCATGTCATCAGTGGCCGACCGGCCCCCTGTCGGCCACCAATGAAATTCGCACAGTGTGTTCCTGAGGTGGAACAGAGGTATTTTGAAAGTTGGCAGAATTTTTGGTGATCAAATGTGCAAACAGAGGCTCGCAGCAGCAAAATGGTGGCTTTTCGGGTAGAGGAACCGAGAATGCATGCATCCCTTG
This sequence comes from Camellia oleifera, assembly GCA_022316695.1. NCBI lineage: Eukaryota > Viridiplantae > Streptophyta > Magnoliopsida > Ericales > Theaceae > Camellia > Camellia oleifera. The sequence goes on from CM039305.1 coordinate 121,040,373, forward strand.
TTTCCTGAGGCTATTTAGTTAACTTGTCTAGTTAGATTAGTTGATTAATTTATGTTGTAATTAACTAACTTAATTGCTTTGTAATTAGTTAGTTAAGTATTGTAATATTTAATTAGCTTAGAGTAGTTAGTTAAATACTATGTTGTAAGAATTAGCTTAGCTTAATTAGCATAGCTAGTTGGTTAGCTTTTATTCATTCGGATCCCTCCTTCGCGAGGGCGTAATGTTGTAATAAGTGTGCGTGCATGTGTGCATATCTTCCAACGTCACGTCTTTCTCCCTTTTATTTAATCACTTTCGATGGTTAGATTAGGGACATTTTTCAATTAGCATACCTTATGCTTGCATGTTTGCATCTATTCATTTAGTTTTGCATGCACCGAGGCTCGGCGCATCATTCAAACTGCATTGCACTTTCAATACTTCTTTGGATACGTGTTTAATCGCATGTTGTTCAAATCGATTCATATGCCATATAGTAGCCGAGCCTATTAATTGCATATTGTATATGTTGCATTAGACACTTAACATAGTTAGGATCACGCATTTTTCTAACTAGTTTCTGCTTTGGCTTGGAGTACTTGGTGAGTTTTATGCTTTAGCATACTTGTATGAGTGTGATTGCCATATTGCCATGATTCACATGCTTACCATGAGGCTATATGCTTAAATACTTAATTGCATGAATGCCTGTGGATGAAGGCTTATTAGTTTGATTTGGAACGATTCAACTGAATGTAAGTTTTAAGCCCACTTTGTTGTGGCAAATCCTGTTTTAAGCCCACTATGTTTGGTGAAAAATTCGTTTTTTTTAAGCTCACTTGAGGTGGCAAATTCAAACCATTTTCGAAAACAAACATGAGTTGAATTGTTCCAAGTCTTGCGACTAGTCTATACTTGCTTGTGTGCGTCACATAGTAAAGGTAGTTTAATAACCGGAATAAGAACGTATAATGTTGATAAAAATCATATCATGATTCGTAGAGGCTAATCTTTTGATCGGGCAAACGGGGGTGCTCAATCCATGACCTTCCCCTCTCGTACCCAAGTTCCCAAGCCGAGGCAACTTTGGCTGATGACGGACACGTGGCCTTCGGCATGAGTCACGGTTTCCTAAATTTTGCCAAAAATAAAATATTTAGGTGGCGACTCTGTATCTTGCAAAGCAGTCCAATTTTGGCATTATTTGATTTAAAATCGATTTTCCAAAAAGGTTTGTCAGGATTTGGACTCTTTGGTGATTATCAGTTTCACATTGCACTTGTGAGACTAGATTCAAAACTGCGAGAGTTCGAACTGTGAGGTCCTTCATTTCAAACCTTTTCGAAAGGCAGGGCACGAGAAAAAGACGAGTTCACACTAACCTAATATCAATGTCCAAATTCATTTCTTGATGCACAGTTCTCGCATGTCTTGAATGAAATCATATGCCATGCTCATAGCCGAGCCTATAAAACACATATATGTGTGTTGCATTAGCCAGAACTCTTTCACCTTTTTGGCTCAAAGTAGTAGGTGAGTAATTTTACGTTTTAGCATATTGCATCGAATGTTTGTATTGCCATGTTCAAAGCATGAATTCCATGATGCTAATTGCTTAAATGATATAAATTGTTTGAATGCGTGTGGATGAAGGCTAGGTGCCTAAACTAGGATGGCTTGATTAAATGTCCATTTTAGCCCACTTTTTCAAGTGGCAAATTCACAAAACAATTTCAAAACAAAACATGAGATCAAATGTTCCAATTCTTGCAAACTATTCTATATTTGTATGAGCATCACAAGTAAAGAATAGCTAATAAGCCGAACAATAGCATATAATGTAAATAAGAAACACATCATGTTTAGTAGAGGCCGATCTTTGATCGGATGAGTGCGGTGCTCAATTCATGACCTTCCCCTTCCCGTACCTAAGTTCCCGAGTCGAGACACTTTGGTGATGACGGACTAACGGCCTTTGGCACGAGTCTTGGGTTTCCTAAATTTTCCAAAAATATTTAGGTGGCGACTCTGAAATCTGGCAAAATAGTCAATTTTTGGCATTTGATTCAAACATCGATTTTCTAAAAAAATTGGCATATTTGGACTCTTTTTGTGTTTTCACTATTTCACATTGCACTTGTGAAATTAGATTTAGAACCACAAGTGGAGTCTGAACTGTAGAGCTATTCGCCTACCGAAAGGAGCGCAGAAAGTCGAGCTACAGTTTTTGGCGACTCTGCTGGGGATTTTAGCTAACTTTACTTAAAACTCATGATGTGAATTTTTATCCACATTTATACGTTCTTTGCATAGCATTTGCATGGTTACGGTAAGTCACCGTGTTTTCCATTTGCTATTCCTGGATGGTTTGCCCGAAGGCTTTCCCAAAAGGCTTGCCAAAAGACTGACCGGTCATGGGATCTACCATGTTGGAAACACAACCCCTGGATCTAGATCACTGCTATACCGCTTGATCCACTTTTAACTTCTTGGTGTTAGGTGTGAGAGGTATATTAAGTAATCTTGCCAAGGTACCCTTTTGACCATTCGACCTAGTTGCATATAGTGAAGCTATAGTGACTATTCCAAAGTAGGACAGGATGCCACCCATTTGCAGGATATTGTGAAACTTGTTGTTTGAAATAGTGCAGCCTAGATCATGCCGAAAATCTAGGATAGGGTAACCCTACCCCCTCATAGGGGTGTTTTGGTTATTTTTACGTGATAGGTGCTTTTACAGTGAGACTGTATAGGATGGTTCATATCAGTAAGATTTGAAAACAGAGTTCAGTGGGGATTACAGTTCAGCTATGTGTCTTGACTGTTGTGAATTGGGGCCGAAGTGCTGTCCGATTTTGATTTTATTTTTCTTTCTTTCTTTTTGCTAGGTAGTTTACTATCATAGCTTTAGAAAGACCCGATATTCCCCAAGTTGTATGGACTCATTTCGGTAGGCTGTGTAAAGCTCGAGACCTTGCTGGTGGTTAGCTTATGCTAGTCTCGCTTCCGCCAGTCACTCGACAGAGAAGGAACAAACAATCAGTAGCATTCAGTGCAAAGCGCCCCACAAACACCTACCCCCTCTTCAGTCAATCAATTCACCAGCATCTAGTTCACCTGGATTAGCAATGGCACAAAACACAGCACCAAAGGTAGAGGAATTCGCTGCCATGATGATTGTCGTCCAAAGGACTATGGACACTATAAACCAAAGGATGGCTGCACAAGATGAAGTCATTGCTAATCTACGGTGTACATCTAGAGCATCAGTGTCAACTTGTGCATCCTAATCCTTACTGCTCAGCCAAACCCGGATCTACCCCCACTAGCAAAAAATCTACCAGTCCCCAATCCACAGAACATGTTTTCCCCAGCTCCAGCTTATCGTCCTCTGGTTTAGCCTCCTCCAGGGATTTTTCCTTTCGATATCAATGAAATTGATCCAACCTTGGTTAAAATCGCCAGATTAAAGAAAGCATTGAAGAAATCCCAGGGCTTCAACTTTATTCCATATATCAAAGATGGGTACACTGAGGCTTCGGTTAGATTACCGGAGAAATTTAAGATGCTCCACATTGACAAATTTGATAGGGAGTGGGGATCGAATCGTGCATGTCCGATTAGTTTTGGATATATTGAGGCCCATGGGTTTGTCTCGGGCGCAGAAGCTTTCGTTGTTTGGAAGGACCCTGCCTGACAGTAGCGACCATCTGGTATGCTAAATTGGAGGATTCTACAAAACAGAATTGGGAGGAGCTATTTGAGGCATTTGTCAATCAATACTCATATAACACTCAGATAGAAGTAACCATTAGTGAGCTGGAGGCTACTACCCAGAACCCCAAAGAATCATTCATTGATTTTGTCGCTTGATGGAGAGCCAAGGCAGCCCGAATGACAAATAGACCTACCAAGAGAGAATAAGTCCATCTAGTGGTCCAGAACCTAGAGCTAGACATACTGCAGAGAATGATAGTGGCACTGTTGTCTACGTTTGCATCCTTACATGAGCTGGGGGTCCAGATTGAGAGTGCGTTAAAAAAGGGTATCATCCATAGAACAAGTGAACCTGCAAGAAGGCCGTTCTCTCGGAGTGCCAATGCTAGCAATAACATTATTCCGTGGCCTGCAGATGTCAGCAATGTCATCACAACGGCCAAAATGGCTGATCCTTTTGCTACTGCCACAACCTCACAACCTTCACAAAATATTAGTACACCCCAAAATCGAAGAGTTTTTACTCCCCTTCATATGAGCCCAACTCAAGCCCTCAAGTTATTGATGTGAAAGGGGCATCCCACGCCTCACGATCCTCATCCACTTCTAGACCCATTGCCAGCCCAAACATGACCCTACCCAGTACTGTATCTTCCACCAACTAACATGGCCATTCCACAGACATGTGCTACCACTTACATCATGAGATTCAGGATCTCATTGACAACAAAGTCATTGCTCCATCCGCAAAACCAAATGTAACAACCAATCCACTTCCTACACACAACCAAGTGTCCCTACCCAGAAACATTAACCACATCCATACACTACCGCCCACCTTCAACCCTAGCACATACATTACCTCATCCCACCTACCAAAACCGAAGGTGGTCATTCCAAAAGGCACATGCACGTGCATGATGGATTTAACACCACAAACCCTACCTAGGCCCGTGGCAGTAGCAATACAAACGCTACCAAGGCCCGTGGCAGTAGAAATGGAGGAAGAGAAGAATGCACTAAAGACAGGGTCATCAGATACCCATGTCATAGAGAAAGGGGTCTCGCTTGCGAAGGAGTATGATCCCAGCTTATACATTGTGGCCATCGATTAGCCAAAGCCAGTGGTTATACTGCCGGATTTTCTCAGCATTAATGCTATCGGGGAAGACCAAATGGCACATAATCAAAATGAGTGGCCCAAGCAAGGCCTGCATGACTTAGCAAACCTAGAGGAGGATCTGGTAGAATTAGAAAAGGATCTGGAGGATCTTTACTTCTTCGAGGAAGAAGATACAAGCTGTGTACAGATAGGATGGTGGGACCTGAGCCAGTCAGAAACTAGCAATGGGTGGTTGAGTGAGGAAGAGTCCGATGTAGAGGAACAAACAAGAGAGACCGGGGGAGAAAAAGAAAGCTGCTGTTAAGGGTAAGGCTGAGGCTGCACCTCTTACTGAGAAGGAACATGCACTGGAACAGTTTCAAAAGTAAAGGATAGAGGAAATCCAAGAGAAGATAGCTCTGGAACAAGGAAAAGGAAAAGAAGAAGCTGAGTCCACAATCGGTAGCATTCAAAACATTAAGAAAACAGAATGGGATCCCAAGGACCGGAAGAGGATGTTGAAAAAACTCAGAAAGTACCAGGATGTTGAAACCCGAGCAGTGATGGAAGAAGAATGGTATGATGATGGGGCACGTGATGTTAATATGCTCCGGATAGAACTTGATGTCAGTTTGGTCATGACTTCGAGAGAGTGGTGGAAAAACAGCGACCTAAGTCATGCATACACTGATGAAGGTTGGAAAGCTGATACCCCAGATGATACTTGGTATACCGATGAGATCAATCACATGACCCGGAGCGGTCGGTACTTTAAACTCGCAGCATTAGACCAACTAGAGACCTCTGGAAAGGAGGCTGAGAAAGCAAAAGAGAGGGATGTGGAGAAGAACATGGTCTTAAAACAACTCAAAAAGATTCAGGCCAACATGTCTATCTGGGGATTGATAATGGTGTCTCGGGAACATAGACAAGCCCTGTTCGAAGCAATGAATTGAACCAAACTGCCCATTGACACCACTGCTGACCAATTGGTGTCACTGGTCACCTCTGGGGACGTTATGCTAGTGATATCCTTTACGGATAAAGAATTGCCTCCCGAGGGCGCCAACCATAATAGGCCTTTGTATGTAACCTTGGAAAGTTGAAAAAAGTTGATTTTGGTGGTGTTAGAAGATACCGGGTAGGTGATCAATGTGGGCCTAGTGAGAACTGCCTATGCCATCGGTGTGAGGCCGATTGACTTTACACCCACAACCCAAGCTGTCCGAGCCTATGACAATACAAGCTAGGATGTCATGGGAACGTTCAAAAGCCATATTCTAATCAGCTTGTCTGAACATGAAGTGGAGTTCCATGTCATGGATGTTCCGGCCGCATTCAACCTATTACTGGGAAGGCCCTGGCTCCATCAGATGAAGGCTGTGTCATCAACAGTCCATCAGTTAGTGAAGTATCCCTTTAAAGACGGGATCGCCACCGTACACAATAACTCTGCAATCCATCCTCCCCAAGGAATTACTGCACCACTACTGGATATCATACATAGGGAAGAAGATGTGTTCCTTTCCGACTTTTCTCTGGATTAAGCCTGATTGGTTCAAACCATCATGGTAAAGGGCGATGGAGATTATGTGAGTGCCCAATCCATATATATGATGAACAAACAGGGGCATATACCTGAGTCAGGACTAGGCCGAAGCGGCAAGTAGGGAGGTACTGTTGCTAAGAAGCTGAGTCATAACCCCCATGCTTTCGGGCTAGGATACAAACATACTGCCACAGATTGGTAGAGGAAAGGACAAGAGTTGAGAGAGAGACTGAAGGCAAAGAGGATTGGGAAGCAGTATGAGTTAGTCCACAAACCTATACGTGGAACCCTGAACTGGACGCTTTGTCCACCAAGGGGAAGATTTCCATTCTATGGATTCTCAGAGCCTTTGTATGATTGGGAGAGAAAGACTAGGCATCCCGGGGTTCGAGATCTTTTTCAGGCACCAGTTACCAAAAGAGGAGGATGAACATGAAAACCTAAGCACTGATACGGATCAAGAAAGGACTGCAAACCAAGGCATTGAAGAGGAGGAGTTGCTGGGAAAAGCATTGGCTGACTTACTGATGAGTTCCACTGCGGGAGCTGAGACCACCAACTTAGGGGATAGTTTTACTATCTCAATGATCAGGGTTACCCCAGTGCAGTAGATTTCTCCAATTTGATTGTGGATGCATCTGAGGCTCCATGCCTAGTCTGGAAGTTCGAGCAAGGCGTCATCGACGGTTCTGAATCGGATAATAAGTTCGGATTTGATTCCACTGAGTCTATGGAGTCGGGGTCAGATTTGAGTTCCACTGAGTCTAGTACTTCTAGGATTGGTAACCCAGATGCCAAAGTCCTGTCCAGGTCGTCTTTTTCCTTTTCCTTTGATTCCACTGTAACCGAAGATCCAGACTTTTTGAATGGAAATATTGTGAATGTTGCCTACTTCTTTGTGCCTTTGGTTTGTTGTACTAATCTTAATTTTCAAAATTTTGACATAAATTAAGATGAAGAAATTCCTCGGGTTTTGAAAAATTTGGTTGATCATGAGAAGGAGAGGCATGTTAAGCCCTGTACAGATGAAATCGTATTAATTAACGTGGGTACTGAAGAAGATCCTCGTTTGGTCCAAATCGGGTCCACACTGTCTTTGGAGGAATGCGAGCGTTTAGTCGCTTTATTAAAAAATTTCAAAGATGTTTTCTACGAAGATATGCCTAGAATTGATCTTGAGATTGTACAGCACTGGATCCCTCTCAACCCTGAGGCCTGGCTAGTTAAGAAAAAGCTGTGTAGAGTTCGCCCAGATTGGGCTTTGAAGATTAAGGAAAAAGTTACTAAACAGATTGAGGCAAGGTTCTTGCTTGTATCTGAGTATCCTATATGGTTGACCAATATTGTTCCAGTTCCGAAGAAGGATGACAGAATCAGAGTTTGTGTCGACTTCAAGGATTTGAATAAGGATAGTTCGAAGGATGATTTTCCCTTGCCGTATATTGATGAGTTGGTAGACTTCACCGTGGACTACTTATCAAAGGGCTACAACTACCATTCTTCATGACAAGTCCAAAGATCGAGAAGGCCACTACACTACCTTGGAGAAATTCTTTTAGCGGATCAGAGAGTATAGATTGAGATTGAACCTGCAAAAATGCACCTTCGGCGTAACAACGAGAAAAATGCTGGGATTCTTGATCACACAGAGAGGAATTGAGGTAGATACTTCCAAAATCAAGGCCATCTTAGAAATGCCACCATCAAGGATTGAAAAGGAGGTGCGTGACTTTTTGGGTAAAGTGCAATTCATAAGGTAGTTTATTTCAAAACTAACCTTGACTTGTGAACCATTATTTGGTCTCCTAAAGAAAGAAAAGAAGTTCTAGTGGGACGATCGCTGTCAGTTTGCTTTTGAACAGGTCAAGCAGTACTTGCAGAATCCACATGTGTTATCACCCCCAGAACCAGGAAAATCACTGATCTCATACTTGTCGGTGACAAACTCAACTATGGGATGCATGCTTACTCAGGAATCTGAGGATAGGGTGGAGAAAGCCGTTTACTACTTGAAGAAGAAAATGCCGGATTACGAGACACGTTACAGTCTCCTTGAGAAATCTTGTCTAGCTTTGGTATGGGCTACTCGGAAGTTGAGGCACTATCTGTTAGCTCACTCCGTAATCCTAGTTTCGAGATTAGATCCCATCAAATATCTCTTTGAAAAACCAACGCTTACAGGTAGACTAGCCCGTTGGTTGCTTTTTCTCTCCGAATTTGATCTTACATATATTACATGCAAGTCTGTTAAAGGGAGAGCTATAGTAGAATTTCTGGCAGATCACCCAGTAGAAGGGATGAAGCAGTAGAGTACCTTTTCCCAGATAAAGATATTTTGCAAATAGAAGAGAAAACGTGGACGATGTACTTTAACGGAGTAGCCAATTAATACGGTTATGGGATCGGTGTATTGCTAATAGCACCTAATGACTCCCATATAACCTTGGCCTTCAAACTCTAATTCAAAGTATCCAACAACGAATGAGGCGTGTATTGTTGGTTTAGAAGCTGCCCTGGAACTAGGGGCAAGAAGGTTGGACGTCATTGGGGATTTGAATTTGGTTGTGTCTCAGGCCAATGGAGATTGGCGGGTCAAAGAGAAAAAAATGAAAGTTTACCATCAAGTCTTGGATATGCTAATTCTGAGTTTTGAAAAGTTGACGTTTACCCATCTGCTGAGTGATAACAACTGATTCCCTGATGCACTAGCAACTCTATCTTCTATGGTAGACATTCCATTGGGAGTTAGGATGCGTCCAATCATTATTGAACAGAAGTACACGCTGATCTATGAAACGATTGCCATGATAGATGAGGCTTCAGACAAGAACCCCTGGTATTACGATATTTGGAATTTCCTAGAAACTGAGGTGTATCCATCAGGAAATGCCAAGGACAAATGGGGAATACAGCGTCTGACTTTTCAATTTATCATCTGCGAAGGCAAGTTATACAAAAGAGGCCATCTAGGAATGCATAAGCTATGCGTCGAGGAAGAGGAATCAAATTATCTTATGGAGGCCATCCATGGAGGAGAGTGCAGAGCCTACATGAACGGTGTGATGCTCGCCCAAAAAATCCTTAGACAAGGCTACTACTGGTCAACCATGGAAGAAGATTGTATTGGTTTTGTTCGGCGATGCCATAAATGCCAGATTCATGCCAATCGCATGAATATTCTGCCATCAAAGCTCTACAATATGACTTCACCATGGCCATTCTCTGTTTGGGGGATAGATGTTATCGGTGCAGTTACGACAAAGGAATCAAACAGGCATGAGTTCATTCTGGTAGCAATCGACTACTTCACGAAATGGGTAGAGGCCTAGTCTTACTCTGTATTGAAAGCAGCGCATATGGCTAAGTTCATCAAGAGCAACATCATTTGTTGGTATGGAGTTCCGAATGAGATTATCGCTGATAATTGGTTACACTTCAAGAAGGAAGTGATAGATTTGCTCAAAAAATATAACGTGGCTTTCCATAAGTCGTCAACCTACAGGCCGCAGACCAATGGAGCCGTTGAGGCTGCCAACAAAAATATCAAGAGAATTTTGCAGAAGATGGTAGAAACCTATAAGGACTGGCCGGAGAAACTGCCGTTTGCATTCTGGGGTTACAGAACCTCAATCCGAACATCTACAGGGGTGACCCCTTATTCTCACGTCTACGGGATGGAGGTAGTCTTGCCAATCGAAATTGAAGTGCCCTCACTACGAATTATGGCTGAATGTCAAATAGCAGAGGTAGATTAGCGATAGAGCAGATTCAAGACATTGATGTTGTTTGATGAGAGAAGATTAAGCGCATTGTATCATGTCCAGAGCTACCAACGCTGGATTTCTAGGGCTTTTAACAAGAAAGTTAAATCCTGGAATCTCAAGGAGGGGACATGGTGCAGAAAGACAACCAATCTCCCATTCATGACCCTAGGGGCAAGTTCAGACCCAACTGGACCGGTCCCTACATCATCAAGGCAATCTGGTTAGGGGGCAGTTATTCTTATGGACTTGGATGGCCTGGAGTTCTCGTAACCAATCAACATAGGCAAGTTGAAGAAATATTACCCTTAAGAGGCTCGCTAGGCCAAAAACCTGAAAGGGCGACCTAGGCAAAAGTAGAGCATGAAAAATTAGAAACAAAGAAAAATTGAGCTCGCATGGTTGAAAACCCTAAAGGGCGGCTTTGGCAAAAATTGGAGCATAAAAGGAGAGAGTTAATACTTGACTGAACCTAAACCGAACTACGTAAGGCCTGATTCCTAAGTTTGGCTGTAACTATCTCCAGTTCAACTGTTCTATCCGTTTTCAAGTCATCCTCATTCATCATCTACTAGTTCGGTTGTGCTCCGTATTTCGGGGCAAAAAAGCTGAGTACAGAACAATAGTAATGATATGCAGCCAGAGGTAGTTATGATTTCTTTTGATTCGGGATTGTACATCTTGAGGATCGATTCTATGCGTGTCAGGTGGTGATCGTTTCCAAAAATTGTTTTGGAACGTTTAATAAAAGTTGATTTTGTTCAAAATTTTACCGTTTTACAACTTGGACCATTTTTGGGACCGAAAGGAAAATTTTTAGTACTCGCAACTTTAATTTTATTGATTTCAACATAAGTACATTCTCCTTCTTTGACTCAGATCAAAGTTACTTTTACATCTTAAACTTGAAAAGAAAATATCAAAACAGTAAAACTAGGGGCACAGCTAAGTCAGGTGGCTCTATGCCAAAGACGGCCCAATTTTGGTCTTCTCTTCAAGCCAAGCAAGCCAAAGACTCCTTAGATAGGGTGTAACTGAAACTAATGGCAGGGGCCAAAATCTCTCTTGTCCTCCAGGCCATGAGATACCGGGGCAGATGTGAGGCATTAATCGAAAATGAAACTGTGTATTCCAGTCCCTCATTTGGACGTATCTGATCATGCTCAAACTGGCATTGGAACTAGAGAGGAAAATAGAACACGCAATGTGTAAGGCTAATTAACTCTACACCTGACTATCGAGACATGCTGTAGCTCATCTCAGCTAAATTAAACCAAGGGTAATGCCAAGATATATCAGCTGCGGACCGGTTGCACATCCAATCACACCATAAACCCTCTGAGGGGAAATCTATTAGCTGTTGGCGAAAGAAGTAAGCCCTGGCCAAGTATTCAGGCAAGGGCCCACTACCTGCAGCTTATCCATCAACCATACCTAGGAGGGATGAAAAATAAGAGATATTAAAGAATAGAGAGAGGTGCGTTGAGGGAAAAGTAAGGAAAAGGTTTTGAGTGGAAAAAAAACAGAGAATGAGTGATGAGTGATGTAAGAATAATAAATTAGAAGGGTGGAGAATAATACCTGGAGAAGTAGTGGGCTCCCTACAAAGTGGGTAGTCTCTCCCTGACAGAAAGCATCCTAAACCCATCAAAGTTTCAGCTAGTGCTAAACTTTTGCAGCTCTTGCCCTCTCTCAAGCCTTGGGCCGTTTCAATTAATCGGATACTTGCTCCGCCAGAACTAGGGGCAAGGAGGAATTGTGCAAGAAAGCATAAACAAAGAGCATGTTGCTGGCAGCTTCGCCAAAGAACATCACTCCTGTCTCTAATAACGAAAAATCGATTAACTAAACTAGGGATGTCTAGCTCCCCATCATGTGCCAAGGATCGAGCCTCATATGATGTTAACCCATATATCTATCCCAAAGCTTGGGCATGACCAAAATGGGGCTTCGGTATGATTTCTTCGCTACGCCGGGACTCCATTAAAGCTCGAAATTCTTCGAATGTCAGACACATCTCTTGTGACCCAAATTGAAACACATGTGTTACTGGGTTCCAACATCAAACAGTGGTATGTAGGAATGGAAAGCAAAAGGAAGTGTGGCTTGGAGTAAAAAGGGCATTTAGATCGAAATCGTGAAAATTCACCTTTTTGAACCGTCTAAAGTGGTTATCCAGTCTCAGAGCCTATTGTTGCATAACGCCTCCATCTTGAGAGCAAAATATGAAAAGATTTGTTGTTCCACTAGAAAAAGAGCAGGGAAGCACCATTTAAAGAAGATGAGCAGGAGCAGTGCATGATAGCTGGACAGCACTGACCGACCTCACACTGAGGCCCGACCATGCCTCAGTGAAGCCCAACCTTGCATATTGAGGCCTGGCCAAGTCTTGATGATGACTTAGATCAGTGCAATTGCAGAAAAAGCTGGTTTTTGTCTGGATGCACCACAGCTTTGTTTTAAGTTAAGGTTTTTTTTTTTTTTTTTTTAAATTTTATACCAAGTGTTTTTTTAGCATTTTTGAGTTATTTTCATTTCGTTTTTCTGTTATTGAGTTGTGTTTTACATTTTGACCGGTTGTAAGTCATTATCCGATTCATGAATCAATTCAAGAACAAGCATTCACAGTTCTAAGGATTACGCTATTCATCACATGCAAATGCCATTCATCACATTGTGCAAAGAGATCATTCAACAAAAACTTGTCTTTTATAAACTAGCCGGTCCAACCTCGGTCATTGTTTTACAAGGCAATAAAACAAAAGAAAAATTTTCAAATAAAACAAAAGGTCTATCCTGAGCTAGTCTTTAACTACATAGCAAAACGAAAGCAAAAAAAAATTGTCATCCTCATCAATAACCCATCATTGCCCTCTTACTTCTCGGTTGCGGAGAAGGTGTATCACTGTCGTCGCTAGGGCTGCTCGATTGCAAGTCGGCCTCCTCTCCCTCGTCCTCAGGGGTCATGGACCCGTCAAAAGACTCTTCGGAAGGCGAGCGTTGCCTCACTCGACCTCTCCCCCGATCAGCTCCTTCGCGGCCTCTCTCTCAACCCCGTCTTTGTCTACTGGCTGTGGAAGGTCCTGCAGGCACTGCTGGCGCCGGCTCAAGCTGAAAAGAGGACAGATATCAGTATGAATTAATAGAGTGGACAGTATGCCAACAACAGTAAATCGCAAATAGAATGTACCTCAATCCCATGGCTGACTAAGGCAGTCTGTCTTCTTCCGTACCATGAGGAGTAGTTTGTCGATCGTACGAAGGAGGTCATCACTGTAAGCTCGGGGGATCTGCAAAAAGAACAAAATTTGAGAAAGGCAGACGGAAGTAATAGCGAACAATGAATAGAAATGGTAGAAAATGAGCTAAAGTGCAGTATGGACTAGTATAAAGGAATGTGTACCTGCTTGACGCCAAGAGCAACCACTAGCCTGCGGTCCCTCTCCTTGATGTGCTCAAATGGGATCTGCTCGATCACTTCATCCAGACGCATGTACATCATCTTAGTGGGGATGACAGGAAATCTAGGAATGGGAGCAACGGCAGGGGTACCTCTAGCAGGCGCATCACCAGCAGCAATAGTAGCAGCAATAACCTCTAGCATAAAGGAATGTGTACCTGCTTGACGCCAGGAGCAACCACTAGCCTGCGGTCTCTCTCCTTGATGTGCTCAAGTGGGATCTGCTTGATCACTCCATCCGGATGCATGTACATCATCTTAGTGGGGATCACAGGAAATCCAAGAATGGGAGCAACGGTAGGGACACCTCTAGCAAGCGCATCACCAGCAGCAGCAGTAGTAGCAACAACCTCTAGCACAGCTTGAGCCACGCCTGGGGTAAAAAGCGCCATCACTTGAGTGTGTAAGAACGTAGTGAAGTCACCAGGCTCATGATGATGATCGCCATCCTCGCCCAACATCAGGAGGTTGATCTGAGGACCATCCTAAGCACATCCACTACCCTCACAGCCGGGGGAGGAGGGTATGGAATGTCGGGATGAGAAACGCCCCGCGTCTGGCGAATAAACCACTCCCCCAGGTAGTATGCCCGACCAAAGGGGCCCTCGAATAGAATCTGCATGGTGGAGGCATGCCATGCAGCGGTGTAGGTCATCCTCGACACTTGGGGAATGCCTACCCAAGGGTGCCAGTTAACCTGCGAAATCAGTGCAGTGTTAGATTAGTGCAGCATAAGAATGGCAGTGCAGTATCAGATGGCAGCGCAGTGCCAGATGTTAATGTAGTGTCAGATATCAGTGCAGTATAAGAAGTCAGTATAGTATGAGAATGACAGTGCGGTATAGAAACCAATAGTATGAGAATGACCGTGTAGTGTGGGAAACTGTGTAGTCTGTTTACAGTATATAATAGTTAAAGGGTGGTATTTTGTTACTTGGTCCGCAGTGATCGTGTCAAATAAACAGGGGAGTAGAGGAAATCTCGGTCTACGCGGTAACGTCGCTCAAATCGAAAGTTGTAGTACCAAGAGCGGGGTACTGACAACTCGATCGGCCTTACCGAGATCGGATCCAGGAATGTAAAGTATGTGTAAAACCAGAGCAGTAAACAGAAAGATGGATGAAGTAAATAAGCAGAAAATGAATTGCAATGTAAATGAGCAGAAAATGCAAAAATGAACAGAAAAGACAAGTGTGAGGCAAACCTCCCAAACCCTTCAATAGCCGCCGAGTAAATCCGCCTTGTGGCGGGAGATAGAACTCATATAGTAGTTTAGGGTGGCCAGACTAGCGCCACCCCAATCGTACTCTGATACATGAGAGAGGTCCACCAGTGCCCCCAGGTGATATAACCCCATGGTATTTTCCTTGTTCACAAGCAGGGTAGTACCGAGGAAATACATAAAGAAGCCGTGGGTGTACTGGGCAACCTCATCTGGAGTGGTGGGCTGAAAGTCGGAGAAGTACTTGAAGAACCAGTTGTACCTCACCATTACGTGGCTGGTAGTGTCTGAGATCGCTCCTAGAAGGTGGCGCTGTGCGGCTCTCCACTGCATCATGTTTGGATCATACAGGATCAGACTGCCAATTCCAACCTGTAGGCCAGTGAGCATCGAAAAATCATATGGAGTTAGGGTCATCTCCCCGATTGACGAGAAGTGAAATGAATCGGTGGTGTCCCACTATCTCTCGACCAGAGCTCCGTACAAAAATGACTCGGCCCTCATTTATATAAGCCCTGAGCAGAAAGGCCCAAAGCCAGCTGCGTCAACCGATGCGCGGAGCTCTGCCGATAGTCTCTCGTACCAGCGCAGGGGGCCGAATATGGA
The DNA here is from genome assembly GCA_022316695.1 of Camellia oleifera. NCBI lineage: Eukaryota > Viridiplantae > Streptophyta > Magnoliopsida > Ericales > Theaceae > Camellia > Camellia oleifera. The sequence continues at coordinate 121,055,772 of CM039305.1, forward strand.
TCCACAGCCACTAATCCTCCTAGCCACCACTTGTCAATAGGGAATATGTATGGTATTAATTGGTCATCTACTTGTGAAATTCAAGTTCAAGTGAAATTCAAAGAGTACAAAAACAAAGGAAGATGGTTTACCATTGAGGCATCGGCAGATAAGTGCTCCATAAGCTCTTGCAACAAGACATCCTCATCTATCTTGGGGATGAGGCCCTCGAATCTCAAAATGCCACCTGGAGGTGGAACGTGTGTACGTGGCTGATAAGTTGCCGCATTGAATGGCCTGTCGTTGAGAGGAAGCAACATAGGGGGATCCTTAGCCTTCATATTCGCGCCTAAGGCGGCCCCGATGCCAATGGTGGGGTCCGAAATCGGAACTTCGCCGCTAGCTAGAGGAAATAAAGAGAAAGTGAAAAAATGTGGGGGTTAAACCCTAAGAGAGAGCAAATGAGAGGAGAAAAGGAAAAACGTGAAAGTGAGTCCTTAAAAAGCCAAGAAAACTTGTGAGAAACAAAGCAAAACAATGAGAAACCCAAAAATTTGACCAAATCAAAATCCAATCGGTTCAAAATGTAGAGGAGAGGAAGGGTTTTGAAGAAAAAGTGGTGAGGTTTGTTGGGAAACACAAGTAGAAGAGGAAATCTAGAGAGAGAGAGAAAGAGTATATAGAGAGGGAAAGAAGGGGGTTTTGGAGGTGAGGAAGTGAGGAAATAGGGTTTTGTTTTGTTTTAAACAAGTGAATCGTGAGAAAAGACCAAATCTGCCCTTGCCGCTATTAAAGCTCGGCTGGCTGTCACGATGCCCGGCCATGCTTCACTAACGCCCGGCCAGCTCTCAGTGAAAACCTAGTTCAATCTTTGCTTTTCTTTGCATTATTTTTATTTCTGGTATTAGGGAGTGACAAAAAAAACACACGAAAAAGGAGAAGAGGAAACAAAAAGAGAAGAGGAAACTAAAAAGAAGAGGAAACAAAAAGAAGAAAGAAGAAAAACCAAAAAATAAGAGAGTTGGAAAAGAAAGTAATAAAGAAAATATGAAGAGAATAGAAAAGAAAAGAAAGGATTTTTGTTCATTTTTTTTTATTATTGTGTGAACGCATTTATTTGATTCTTGTTCTAATTTGTTTAAGCTTGTTTGTTTTAAACTTTTTTTTGTTAATTATCATTATTTTGCTTGAATTGTAGTTCGTTCCATTATGTTGTAATGAAACAAACCAAACGATATTGTATGCATGGTTCATACAGAGGAGTTCTAGTTAAAATCATTTGTGCCACATTAAAATCATCATCATCTTTTTTTTACAACCGGATTGAAACGCGGTGCATTGAGCCCATTGTTCTAACACATTGGCATTGTTTTGATTTCACGTATCTTTGAGTAGAATCCATGTTTTTGACTCCTACTTATGCGATTTGCTTGTTCTTTGTCAATTCAAACCTTTCTTCTTCTCGCGTGTGACGCGTTAGGATTGTACCTTCGGTTAAAAACATTCGGGTGTGCCTGTTGTTCACACCAACCTTTACTTCTCTCGCGTGTGACGCGTTAGGATTGTACCTTCGGTTCAAAACATTCGGGTGCGCCCGGTGTTCACACCAACCTCTCCTCCTCTCGCGTGTGATGCGTTAGGATTGTACCTCCGGTTAAAAACATTCGGGTACGCCCGGTGTTCACACCAACCTTTCCTCCTCTTACGTGTGACGCGTTAGGATTGTACCTTAGGCCAGTGTTCACACCAACCTTTCCTCCTCTCATGTGTGACGCGTTAGGATTGTACCTTCGGTTAAAAACATTCTGGTGCGCCCAGTGTTCACACCAACCTTTCCTCCTCTTGCATGTGACGCGTTAGGATTGTACCTCTGGTTAAAAATATTCGGATGCACCCAGTGTTCACACCAACCTTTCCTCCTCTCGCATGTGATGCGTTAGGATTGTAACTTCGGTTAAAAACATTTGGGTGCACCCAGTGTTCACGCCAACCTTTCCTTCTCTCGCATGTGACGCGTTAGGATTGTACCTTCGGTTAAAAATATTCGAGTGCGCCTGGTGTTCACACCAACCTTTCCTCCTCTCGCGTGTGACCCGTTAGGATTGTACCTCTGGTTAAAAACATTTGGGTGCGCCCGATGTTCACACCAACCTTTCCTCCTCTCGCATATGACGTGTTAGGATTGTACCATTGGTTAAAAACATCAGGTACGCTAGGTGTTCACACCACCTTCCCTCATCTCGTGTGCGATGCATTAGGATTGTATCCCCGATTAAAAACATCAGGTGCACCTGTTTGTTCACACCACCCTTCCTCTTATCACATGAGACACGTCAGGATCTCGGTTAAGACCTCGGGTGCGCTCGATAGTTACTTCGTCCTTTTACCTTTCTACGTGAGGCGTAGTTAGGTTGCATTTTCTTACATCTTTTCTACGTGAGACGTAGGTTGGTTTATGCTTTCTTTGTGCTTTTCACGCGAGGCGTGCCTGTTTATTCACTTTGTTCCGTGTGAAACACAACGAGGTTTATTTTTCTTTGTTTTGCATCATCTTTCGAACGTTGCTTTCTTGTCTAGATTGTAGCATTGTTTCATTGCATGATCATAAGTTATTTGCTGTATTTCGTTGTTGCATTTTGCCCCTAAGTTCATTTTTGCGTTTATGTCTTGATTTCTTGCTCGAACCTTACGGCCTTGTCAAATGGGTCGTCTCTGGGCTTTGACATTCACTCACGTCACTTTATGACTTCAAGTTCTGTAAAAGAGGGACAACTGTAGACACCCCATTTTTGACCGCCCGCAAGGCATGAGTGCTTTACTCGGAAACACTCAATGATGAAAGTAGTATTGTGCATGGTTTGGGGTCTCAATGAAGGAGTCTTGTTTACACTTCGAAACAACCCCAAACCTTCTCCATTCCTAATGATTACACCCAAGAAATCCATTTTCACACATTGTGCCATCCTTTGTTGAGGCTGAAACAGAAAAAACAGGGGAAGTCATTGAGGCCCGGCTTGTGCCTTAGTGAGGGCTAGTCGTGGCTATTGAGGGTCAGTCAGGCTTCGATAGCGATAAATACTGTTCTGGCTGGGAGCCCACCAGCTGTTCTTTTTTGAAGATATTAATCACCTTTTGTGCTCAAATTCTATAAATACGACCATATACCTCTGTTTTGGGGGTTACATAATTTAGAAAGAGCCTATATACATTGAGAGAGCTCCTTCTTCCTTATTCTTCCATTGCAAGCTACCTTTGAGTTGACCTATCTTCCTTGTATCATTATATACACCATACACAACCTTGACTCATCATCTTAGAGCCTTGGTTGACCCTTGAGAAACATAATTCAAGCTTGAGAGTGCATCAAGACTGAGTTTGATCATCAACCAAAGCTTACTCCATTTTGAGAGGTATAAGCTTGTAACTTTTGTTCTTGCTTTTGATTTCTTCATTTCTACTTATTTCTTGTGTCCTTGGACTATTTTACACCTATTCTAAGCGTTGGAACTTGCGTTTGGATAAGCTACCAAAGGTGGTAAGGTTAACACCCTCACTTGCACCTATTTTTGTAGCTCAACCCTTGGTTCTTTTACACTCTTTTCCTTTGATTTTCAGAGTTGAACTAGGGCAAAAAAACATGATTTGAAGTCTTGAAATTGGAGGGGTTGGCCATTCCTGCTTGTTCTTTTGCTTACATAGCTTTAATGTCTTTGCTTTTGCTTAGCTTTTGAGCTAAGCTTTATGTCTTATTCACCAAAAAAAAAAAAAAAAAAGCTTTTGGGCTCTTTTCTTACATTTTCAGCCACTATTTTAGGCTTATTTTAGACTATTTTAGGGCTATCTTATTCTATTTAACTACTTCAAGCTTTGATTAGTTCACTTGTTGTATCATAGGTCCTTGTACATAGCTTGTTGCATGTTGTTCTAGCTTTTTTTCAACTCATTTCCATGTTTAATAACCTCATTATAATAATCAACTTGCCATTCATCTTTTTCATTTGAGAGTTGTTTCAATTGGTTGATGGTTATTCAACGTATGAACTAGAGACTTACACTTCATGGCTTAATCTCTACGGGGATTCTTTGTCAACGGCGTAATCTCTCTTTCATGTTAAGAATTACTTCTCATTTGATGCTTCTCTTCTTTTAGAGGACTTAATCATCATTTCGGACAAATGGACCAAAGAACAGAAATGACTAAAAGAATTGGTTTAAAAGTAACCAACACACTTAAAGAAAATGAGTCATCTTGCTTAGGCTTGGCCGGACGTTATGCCAAGTTAATTGAGTCAAGAATGATCATGTGCTAATTCGTGGCATTTTGATGATTCTTGAAGCGTCTCTACCACCTTCTTTGAGTTCATTCCATGATAAAAGGGAGGGGTGGTCATATCCATTGCATTTCATTGATTTTCGTCCAAAGTTGTATCCGAAATCATCAAGCAATCAATTTGCTCATTGATGGCTTTGTAAGCAATTCTAACCTTTTCTCAAGGCTTTCCATTAATAGAGAAGGAAGAAAAGGGACAAATAGAGCTTGAACAACTTTGTTTGCACTGTTTTCACTTCAGAACACAAACAGAGTTTTGCATAAAACTGAGGCACGACAGTCCTTCTCTATGCCCGGCCGGACTTCATTGAGGGCAGGTTGACTCTCAAAGTTTGGTCAGCAGTGTACTTTTGCAGAAAACAAAGGGTAGTGGCTGAGGTGAAATAGGGCAAGCTTGGGACATGCAGGGCTGTTCTTGAACATTGTGCATGTGCATGCATGCAATTCTTGCACATCCTTGATCACGTTATGATCATTGTAATTAATTAATTTTATGCTGTTTATTGTAATTGGTCTCATTAATTATGAATTGTTGTAATTATTCATTATTGTCTATTTTGTAATTGTTGTAATTAATTAGTTTAAATAGCTAGTTTATTTATTTCGGTCATCCTTGTTGTAATAGCATAGTTAGCTAGTTAACTAGCTTAGCCTATTCTATTCATTTGGTCTGGTTTTGTAATAATTAGTTTAATTCGAATTTTCGGACATTGATTCGCACCCTCCTACATGAGGGATCAAATGTTGTAATAATGTGTATGTCTTCCAACTCCACGTCTTTCTCCCTTTTATTTATTCACTTACGATGGTTAGTATAGGATATCACGTTTCATTAGCATTCTCATGTTTTGCATCCATTTGTCTTGCGTGCATGCAAGGTTCTGCTCATCATGCTAACCTAATATCAATGTCCAAATTCATTTCTTAAATACGTGCTCTCTCGCATGTCTTGAATGAAATCATATTCCATGCTCATAGCCGAGCCTATAAAATACATATGTGTGTGTTGCATTAGCCATAATCGTATAAGTTAGGAACATGCATCTTTTGCTAACTCTTTCACCTTTTGGCTCAGAGTACTGGGTGAGTAATTTTATGTTTTAGTATCTTGCATCGAATGTTTGTATGTCCATGTTCAAAGCATGAATTCCATGAGGCTAATTACTTAAATGATATAAATTGTTTGAATGCCTGTGGATGAAGGCTAGGTGCTTGAACTGGAATGGTTTGATTAAATGTCCATTTTAGCCTACTTTTTCAAGTGGCAAATTCACAAAACAATTTCAAAACAAAACATGAGATCAAATGTTCTAATTCTTGCAAACTAGTCTATATTTGTATAAGCATCACATAGTAAAGAATAGCTAATAAATCGGAAGAAGAGCATATAATGTGAATAAGAAACACATCATGATTAGTAGAGGCCGATCTTTGATCGAACGAGTGAGGTACTCAATTCATGACCTTCCCCTTTCGTACCTAAATTCCCAAGCCGAGACACTTTAGTGATAACGGACTATTGGCCTTTGGCACGAGTCTCGGGTTTCATAAATTTCTCAAAAATATTTAGGTAGCGACTCTTAAATCTGGTAAAGAAGTCCATTTTTGGCGTTTGATTCAAACATCAATTTTTCAAAAAGAATTGTTGGATTTGGACTCTTTTTGTGTTTTCACTATTTCACATTACATTTGTGAAATCAAATTCAAAACCACAAGTGGAGTCCGAATTGTAGGACTATTTACCTTCCGAAAGGAGCACGGAAAGTCAAACTACACCCTCCCTTAGCATTTTGCACACAAGAATATACACACAAACACCCATTCGGCTGAGAGGGGGAGAAGGGAAGAGAGTGATCTTGGTGGAAAAAAGGAAATGAAAGGAAAGGAAGAGAAGGTCATGCTAGTTAACCAACTACGTCTCAAGTATGGCACAACACAACTCTCTCTTTTATTTTCCCTTTTCAAGTATGTGTTATTAAAGGTTTAATATAATATTTTCAGATGTGTTGTAATGGTATTCATGTGTTCAAAGTTGATGAATTGGGCTTGATCCTTTTTCTATTCGTATTTCCTCTTAATAGATGCAAAACTACATTTTTCTTCCCATATGTCACTTTTTTTTAAAGGCATACCACCACTATAAAAATTTGAGTTATTGATACATTATATAGTATGTTTTATCACAAAAGAAGTGAAAAATTTTTCCTTAGTTGACCTCTTTTCTCACCAATCTTCTTATTTTGAATATCATGCATGAAAATTTTATTTTACAACCAACTTTCAAAAATGCTAAAAAAATGTAGAAAAATCTTATGGACTTAGGTTTTATGTCAAAATCTTACTTAAGGAGTTATCTTTCAAGTAAAATCAGTTTCATTGAAAAGGAGTGAGCAGTTTGTAAGAACATCTGATTTTCATAACGGTTGACGAATCTGGACAGTGCTGAAGTGTTTCTTAAATAACTAAAAATCTAGATAAGCTATTCCATTTCCAAAACATGTTCTAAAAATAGATTAAATTCTCTATAAACCATAGGAAGGCCAAGTTTGGGAAAAACAATCTGAAATAGGCTTTTTGATTTTAATATTTAAATAGTACTGAATCTGAAAATTCTATTTGCCATTGGTATTTTATGCTCTTGTGTTCATGAAAATGCTTCTTAATATTTGATCTTGTCTTCTTATGATATTACATATGTCATAGGTGTGTACCTTTTATTTTAGCCCTTCGATGATGCTTACATCTATGCAAATTTATTCCTTTGTTACTTGCTTGTACTAACCAGCTTAAAACGTTAATCTCAACAAAAAACTTAATGGGGTGGCTAATGGGTTTTCGATCACATGACTACTGTTATGAGATAAAGTTATGTTCAAATTGAATTTATAAGTGGGACGTGTTCTCCTTGGAAGTAATGTCTTGCGCAAGCGGTTGTTTTGGAACCCTTGAACGGAGTGGTTGTATTCAGACCCTAGGTATTTTGGTGTAAGGAGGGATTTGGGCAAGACCCATTATTACCATCTCTTTTGAGGCATTGCGGTTGACGTTACGCGGTAGATAACCGTTGGTAGGCATCCGAGGTAAGTTCTGTAACAAACAAGGAAAAAATGGGACATTCCGAATAATCCGCGTTCGATTCTTAGTGGTTGGGAGGACGAAGTCTCGTTTGGGGGATTTCTAGTTTACTAACAACTAACCTTGTAACCTTTGTTATTTTCTTGAATATCATGTTTCTTTCTCCATTGTTGTAATTGCCATTGTGTATTGAATTGGGAAAAAGGGACAGGATGTGTATGCGTTTACTTGGCGTTCAAAAATTATGGCGCTTCATGCCAGGTATCGAAGAAACATACGAGGTCGACAAAGAGCCAGAGACATTTAAAGACTTATGTTTGCCTTAGAGAAAATTAGAAGCCATTTTGCTTATGAATTTGTTCATGCTTTTTGGAATGTAATTGACTAATTGTAGGCACCCCATTTTTGACCGTCCTCAAGACTTGGACATCATCAGTTTGAACACTTGATGATCATCCTATGCTCGTGTTCGTTTTGAGTTCCTAGAGGTCTCGGTCGCGCGCCTTGCCTCAAAATCTCTTAACTTGTTTGTTTTGTGCTTGGTTGTGGACCAAGGACTTGTGGTTTTGCTTCTGAGGGTAGAGGGTGGCATGTTGGCCATCTCTTCAACCCGTCGGCTAAGGCATGGTGCCATAGGCCTTGTCTTCTTTCCATCGGCCAAAAGTGGTGGCCTGATCAGCACTTTGTTTGGTCGATCGGCCATATTTTTGAGCCGAGACCTTTCCATCTGCTTTTTTGTAGATATTTTCTGCCAGCTGTGACAGCTGGTGGGCACAATTCTCATCCTCCATACACGTGTATGAAGGGATTGTATTCAAGACTCAAGCTTGTTGAACAAGCTTGAGAATTGAAATTCTATAAGAAGGGAGCCTCCCTTCCCTTTCCAGAGGTTCTGGAAATTTGATATACAAGTTCTATATCTCTCTCTCTCTCTATATTCCTCCATCTCTCTCTATATTTGTGTGAGTTTGTGCTTGAAAAGTGCATTTTGTTCATACTTTTGCACTAGAGCACCTAGTAGAACACCATCCTTTGGTTGCTGAGGTCCTTAGGAGTTGGTTTTAGAGTTCTTAGAGTGGTTTTGGTCAGATGAAGTTGCTGAAGTTATGTTCTTGAAGGATGCTCTTCAAGGGTGAGTAAACTAGCCTTTTAATTCCCCATTTTGGCTTAAGCTTTTAGACCTACTTGCATATTGTTTTAAGCTTAACTCTAAACTACAAAAAGTTCTAATTTTTCATACTTATGATGTTTGTTTAAGGTCACTTTTTGGTTGGGGGTAGTTTACCCCCTCTTAGGCCTTGTTTGGACTTGTTTTGTGCCTTCCTTTTTGAGCTTTGGAACCATCTTGCTTTGACCTTCTCACCACTAAAATCCAAAGGATTTTCAGTGGTGGAGAAGTGGTTTTGGAGTCTTGTATAGGAGAGGGACACCCCTCTCTCATTGTTTCTCATTTGCTTGTATTTATGGCTCATAATGGTAGCATGTTTGCTTAGCATGTTTTGGCTTCATTTCAGCAAGTATTTGGTGTTATTTGGCCATGCTATACCTCTGTTTTAAGTTGGTTTGATAGCCTCTTACATGCATCATGCACTTGCCTTGTAATCCTCTCATTTGCCTTAACATGCATCATGCATTTGGACCATCATGCTTGCATATTTTGGCTCAACTCAAAGGAACTTTTAGTCATGTTTTACCATGTTCAAGCTCTATTTGGTGTTGTTTTAGTCACGCATGCACTGTTTTGTATAGCCTTGGTTCAATCTAGCTTGTTCAATCTAGCTTGTTAGCTTTGAGTGTCCAAGTTATTAGCATGCATTGCTTGGACCATTTTCATGATTTGGCATCATTTCATATGAGATTTCAGTCCATATAGTGTGGCCATGCATTCACATTTGTCACCTTTTCCATTCATTGGGAGGTTTGTGTTTTATGCCTTAAGAGTGGGTCATTGTGCATGCCTCCATGTTTAGGTCTTTGGGATGCCATCTAAGTGGGTTTTTGGGCTTATTTTGACATGCCACAACTCTGAATTTTCATTGGTTAAGTCATGCCATGTTTGGTCTTAATAGGTGTAGTATAACACCCCTTGTTAGCCTTGCATGCTTCATGCCTTTTGGACTTTTGTTCTAGCTTGTTTTGGCCTTGGTCCATGCATGTTTTAGACTCACTTTGATATGCTTTAGGACTGTTTTTGTTTGCTTAGGCCATTGGCTTCATGTTTTGCATAGCCTAGTGTAAGTCCTCTTTGCTATCTTCAAGTTTTGAGCCTCTTGCATGCCATACTTGTGTAGTTTGGATGGTTTGGCACCATTCCATGCATGATTTCAGAGCTCATAATGCTGGTCGCATGTGCATACTTTCCACTCTTTAAGTGCTCTTAAGAGTTGGTGTCTTGTTGCCTTGTTTATGAACTTAAGTGTGTACATGTTTGTATGTGCTTTCGTGGCATTGTTTCATCCTTTTGGCCACTATTTTGGTATGGCTGAGGTCTATCCATTTTCAGTGTAAGTCCATAGATCATGTGGTTTGCGCGTTGTTGCATGCTTATTGCATTGCATGTTGTTGCATGCTTGTTGTTGGTATTGTTGTTGCATGCGTATTAAATTGCATGTTTATATGTTTAGGTTGCATTTTGCATGATTGCTAGTTTGCATTTTGTCACATGCTTGTTTAGGTTGCATTGTATTTGGCATGCTCGTTACCTTAGCCTTGTGTGCATGTTTGAGTCATATTGCATTTGGTATGCTTATGTTGCATTACATAGCTTTCCCATATTGCATGCATTGCATTGTGTTTGGTTTGGGGTGTCAAACCAAACATGAGGAACAAGGGACGTTTCATACTTGAAGTGACGAAACATGCCTCAATCCTCGGTTGCCTGACACTCTTGATCCAATATGATAGAGTGTGAGGCATTTGTGTGTTTTTGTGCATTCATTCCATATTGATGTGTGCAATTCGGCCTCTTTGGCCATCATGCATCGAAATGCATAATTGATGGCCCGAGAGTCGAACTCTACACTCCTTTGAGTCTCAAACATGATAAGGGGTATAGGTGCACAACATTTTCTTGCAAATGTATTGCCATGCCCTTGTTTGTCCTCTGCTACAAGCAAAAGGAGCAGTCTGCAGGAAGAGATGGACCGATTGGCTATCTTCAAGTGCCGATCGACTAACAATTTTTGGCAGATAGACTAAAAAGTGGTCGATGAACCATTTCCCTTCGCCGATGGCCACCCCTCTTGGCCGATGACATCTCAGAGTGCCCATGAGGTGGTTCAGAAGCATCACAGAGGTTTTCACAGTTTTTAGAGGTGCAAAATAGTGCAAACAGAGGCAACATGAGGCATGGCAACGGGTTTCCGAGCGAGGCAATCGAGCATGCATACATCCCTCGTCACGAGGCCATTTCAGTGCTTTTGATAACTTAGAATAGTTATTTGCTTCAATTTGTTCTGTAATAACTAATTAGCTAGGTTAGTTGGTTAATTAGATGGTTTGTATTATTTATTCGGACCCTCCGTCGAGAGGCCGAATTTTATAATAAGTGTGCGTGTATGTGATGCATGTCTTCCGACCCCCATTTCTTTCTCCCTTTTACTTAACCGCTTACGATGGTTAGTTCTAGGTCATGTTTTGATTAGCATTCCTATGCTCGCATGTTTGCATCCATTCATTTGTATTGCATGCACCGGGCTTGGCGCATCATACTAACCGCATTGTATTTCAATTCCTACTTGAATACATGATTATCAAGTTGCATCTCACATGACATCTTAGAATAGCCGAGCCTATTTTAGTTGCATTTTTGCATGTGTTGCATTAGCCATCTTAACATGAACTAGGATCATGCATTAATTACTAACTAGTTATTGTTTTGGCTCGGAGTACACTGTAAGTGTTTATACTTTAACATCTTGCATGTGTGTGAGTGCTGCCATGATAGCATACTTGCTATGAGACTAACTGCTTAAATGATATAACTGCTTGAATGCCAGTGGGTGAAGGTTGGATTACTTGAATTGGAATAATTCATCAAAATGCGAGTTTTAAGCCCATTTGAGAGTGGCAAAATCATGTTTTCTAAGCCCACCCAAGGGTGGCAAATCCACGTCTTAGCCTACTTGCGAGTAGCACCTTCAAACCATTATCAAACAAACAAACATGAGATGTTTTGTTCCAACTTAGGCGATCTAGTCTATACTTATGTGTTATACGCATCACTTAGTAATTCTAGCTAATAACCGGAATAAGAACACATGTGTTTTCAAAAACAAGATATCATGCTTAGTACAGGTCTGATCTTTGATCGGGCGAGCGGGGGTGCTCATTGCATGACCTTCCCCTCTCGTATCCAAGTTCCCGAGCCAAGGCAACTTTGGTGATGACGGACATGTGGCCTTAGGCAGTGAGTCAAGGTTTTTTAAATTTCCCCCAAAACAAAAATATTTAGGTGGCGACTCTGTATCTAGCAAAGCAGTCTATGTTTGACACTTCTTTATTAAAATCAGTTTTCCAAAACGATTTGCTGGATTTGGACTCTTTGGTGATTTATCAATCTTGCATTGCACTTTGCGAGATTAGATTTAGAACCGTGACATTGAGTCCGAACTATAGTAGCTAATGAACGAAACGGATTTCCGCGTCCATTCGCAGCAGTGGAGCCGGGACATTCGGGCACGTCTACACTAATAGTAATGGAACTCGTTTTGAGATTTAAGTTTTGAAACACTATAATTATTATTTGCTTATATATCTTTGCAATCATATGACTATCTCTGTGTTACTTATGAGACCTTGTATTAATAGCTCTTAAGATCTGTCAAAAAAATAGCTTGCTATCTAAGGTGGTTGGACTTAGAAGGGAGGCTATATTAACTCCTCCGACCTTCATGGGATCTTACTTGGCTATTGACCAAAGGAATCTTTAGTTACGTTACCCTAACCCTTAGAGTAGAAATTAAGGTGTCAGAATGACCCAAATAGCGTCGCTACCCCTTTGAGTTCTAGGGATATCGGAAGCAAAATCCATGGTGATGTGCTCCTGCTTCCATTCTGCTACAGGTAAGGGTTGTAACAACCCGGCTAGCTTTTGGTGCTCCACTTTGACTTGTTGGCACGTCAAGCATTTAGACACGAATAAAGCTACATCCTTCTTCATACCCTTCCACCAAAATTGATGACACAAGTCATGATACATTTTCGGAGAAGTAATTGTGTCGTCCAAGACTTCTAGCCCAAGCGGTTTTTCCTGTTCTTGACGGTCCGTCGAGGTAAAGGGAGATTGAGCAGATGGGCCACTATTCTGGCTCTTGTTATCAGAGAGGAGGAGAGTTCTTCGTTAGTATATAACTTGTTGATATTATTTTTGTGTATCCCTAATCTAATCTAGTCATCTTCCCTCCAAACGGAGAGACATCAATTTTGACATAACTCGTATTGTACAAAATTTCGACTTACAAGAAAAATATTATTTTCTATCCATTTGTTTACTTCATAATTTAAGAAAGGAAATGAATTAAAGGGGCTAGTACATGGGGGCCTCTCTCTTTTGTAATGATCCCTCGAAAATGTTTTTAATTGGGGGTATTTTGTGACAAAATCGGTAGGACATCTTTTTTTCATAGTGCAAAGAATTGTTCCTCTGTTTCTGCTTCTACAAGTATTCCTCGCCAGAGTTCGTCTCTATTCTTCGAAGGACTTTTCCCCTTGGATGAAAATTCTCCTCATTCTACAATGTCTCCTCCTTTTGTATATACTGTCGACTTGCTGTTGGAGAATGGAGTTTTTCTATATTTGGATGATAAATCCTGCTGTTGGTTCCAGTGAGATCGAAAAATCTTGGGTTGGAGGTTTGGATCTTCTTCGTGTAGTGAACCATGGCACGAAGGTGAGGGTTTCTATCTTCGTGGAACTCCCTTGTGACAAGTATGTAGTATGGCTAACATGCTAGTTGGAGAAGGGAATTGGAGGAGTTCCAAGAGTTATTCTTTTGGACAAGGGCATTGTAGGTAGGTGAGGAAAACATTCTTGGCATGGAAACGAAAAGAGGCTTGGCGAGGCATTTCGTAGCGATAAATAGTGAACTCACACCTAGCCGTACAAGGCCTCCCTATTAGTTAAAAAACTCAGTGTGAATGGTATGAGTGGTGTGACTGGGGAGGCGCTGTATTAATAGTACCAGCACCCTTTCCCCCCTCTCGCTGATCTAGGTTGTCCATTGTTGTACTTATGGACACGTATATGGATGGGGTTAAAAGAAAGTCACACCCTGGCCCAGGTGTGAGTGGTGTGAGTACTTTTAATTCCTTTGCCAGATAGTGCTATACACGTGTCACTTTTCTGGTGGATTGTGTGGTTGTAAAGTAAATATTCTTGCAAAATGATAGACATAAAGCAAAGGCGAGAAAATAAATGTGTTTGAATTATTTTGAATGGGAAATCTTTGTACTTAATGACGGGCAGTTTTGTTATTTATTTGGTACCAGAACACATTTCATGGTATAGAGGAATATGCTTTTGCAGTGAGATAGCTATTGTAGTGAAGTTGTTTTCGATACCTTGTTTCGTCCCTCATTTTCAGTCTTTTTTTGTTGTTGATTGTTTTGGTATACAATGTTGTACTCCTTAGAAGAGTATCTCGAGAATTACGGGCAGTTCACTCAAATGTGTGTAGATCGTTTTTTGATGTGGCAAATAGGACTGTGGGAAAAGAGGCGGCTGTAAGCTCCGACGAAGTTTGTTCGTGGGTATGAGGAGCAGAGGGAAAACAAACCATGCCTGCAGACTGTCATTACCATCTAACCTCCGATTATAAACATTTACTCTAACCAACCCACTGGTATTGGGTGTGCAAAGGCGGGAATATTTTATCAATATTTTATCAACCTTAATACTCTTTTGTTTGTATCTTAAACTCAACTGAGAAAATAAATTAGGCAAAGCAAGTTCAATACAGCTGAAATCACTTGCTGAAACACTTTCAACAACACCAGTTTTTATATCGTCCACCTCCATTCAAAACCTGAACATTACAAATAAAAATACATAAATTATAATTCTAAACAGTCTTAAAGTACATTTGACTCCTTAACGCAATTTTGCATTCTTTTCCACTAAAAGTAGCAGCCACTAAATATATGACACCCTTCTGAATACTTCCAACATTTCCTAACAGCATATTTTTGTAGTTCGTCCAAACATCAACTGAGAAGAACCAGTCCATAACTTCTATCTAGTGACGAACATACTCTTTGTCCTTACCCCCAACGAGCTTGAATCTCATTTTCTTTAGCATCCGAAACCGATCAGACTAGTCAGGATTAACAATCCAGGTCCGAGGATTACCCTCCCCAACTCCAATAAATATCTTGTCAGGTGTGGAACGGAATCTGACGGACTATTATCACTTATAACGAAAAACAATATGTGGTGGACTACAAGCTTCGTCTTTAACATCTTGTCCCAACTGAACATTTCCAATTAATTTTATACCCTTAACCACGATGTTGTCTGATTGACGGTTACATCTCTTATTATCCAACTTAATACCATAAGCAATCTTGCCATACCTTTATTATCAAATTTAACGTCCCTTAATTGTTCATCATACAGTTGTAACTTCCTTACTCCCTTCTTAGTCTTCTTAATATGTCGGGGAATATTCTGAACATACCTTCTGTGAATGTATGCCGCCTTGAAAGGTGCACGACCACGGTAACTACGCTTATATCCACTGGCTGCTGGTGTCCTTGACCGACGGTACACAAGGGGAGTCTGATACTGGCTGCTCATACCTCATTCCATTTTTTATAAAAACACTCCAAATCTTTTATCATACAAATTCTGCAGATTCTCTTACCTTTGCTAACCCTTCTGTTTAAACACCTTAGCTTTGATATTTTTTCCCTCTTCTCCTCGTACCCTATGAACAAACTGCGCCGGAGCTGACCGCTGCCTCTCTTTCCATAGTCCTATTTGCCGCGTCAAAAAACGATCTACACACATTTGATTGAACTGTCCGTAATTCTCGGGATATTCTTCTAAGGAGTACAACATTGTATACCAAAACAATCAACAAAAAAATAAGATTGAAAAGGAGGGACGAGACAAGATACCAAAAAACAACGTCACCACAATAGCTATCTCACTGCAAAAGCATATTCCTCTCTGCCATAAAATGTTTTCTGGTACCAAATATATAGCAAAATTGGACCATGTGATTAAGTACAAAGATTGCCCATTCAAAATAATTCAAACACATTTATTTTCCAGCCTTTGCTTTATGTCTATCATTCTGCAAGAATATTTACTTTACAACCACGTAAACCACCAGAAAAGTGACATGTGTATAGCACTATTTGGCAAAAGAATCAAAAGTACTCATACCACTCACACTTGGGCTCGGGTGTGACTTCCTTTTAATCCCATCCATACACGTGTCCATAAGTACAACAATGGACGGCCCAAATCAGCGAAGGGGGGGCGCTGGTAATATTAATACAGCACCCCCCCAGTTACACCACTCACACCATTCACACTAGATTTTTTAACTAATAGGGAGGCCTTGTACTGGTTGGTATGAGTTCACTATTTGCCACTACAAAATGCCTTACCAAGCCTCTTTCTGTTTCTATGCCAAGAATGATTTCCTCACCTACCCACAATGCCCTTGTTCAAAAGAACAACTCTTGGAACTCCTTCAATCCCTTCTCCAACTAGCATGTTAGCCATACTACATACTTGTCGCAAGGGAGCTCCATGAAGATAGAAACCCTCACCTTCATGCCATGGTTCAATGCACGAAGAAGATCCAAACTTCCAACCCGAGAATTTTTTGATCTCACTAGAACCAACGGCAGGATTTATCATCCAAATATAGAAAAACTCCATTCTCCAACAGCAAGTTGACAGTATATACAGAAAGAGGGCGACATCGTAGAATGGGGAGAATTTCATTGAAGGGGAAAAGTCTTTCGAAGAACAGAGACGAACTCTGGCGGGGAATACTTGCAGAAGCAGAAACAGAGGAACAATTCTTTGCACTATGCAAAGAAAGATGTCCCACCAATTACGTCACAAAATAACCCCAATTAAAAACATTTTCGAGGGATCATTACAAAAGAGAGAGGCCCTTATGCACTAGCCCTTTAATTCATTTCCTTTCTTAAATAAAGAAGTAAAAAAATGGGCAGAAAATAATATTTTGTTTGTAAGTCGAAATTTTGTACAATACAAGTTATGTCAAAATTGTTGTCTCTCCATTTGGAGGGAAGACAACTGGATTAGATTAGGGATACACAAAAATAATATCAACAATTTATATACTGACGAAGAAGTCTCCTCCTCTTCTGATAAAAGGAACCATAACAGCGGCCTATCTGCCCAATCTCCATCTACCTCGAAGGACCCTCAAGAATAGAAAAAACTGCCTGGGCCAGAAGTCTCGAGCGACACAATTACTTCTTTGGCAGAATAAGGTTTAAGGACTACGATCAAGACGCCATCTACAACGTCATAGACAACATCAAATACTCGACAGTCCCTACTGAACTAATGAAAAAATTAGTAGGCTGCCAGAGAGACTTCCATGTATTTGTTAAATTCCAACCAGATCTCACTATTAGAGGAGGAATTCCTTGTATTATATTAACTAATGGGGACAGTAATTGATTAGATGCAATGTCCCCAAAAATGAGAGAATAGTTTGATGTTAATGTAACCGTTGTCTTGATTAATGAAAAATTTTATTAGTTTTATTTATGAAACCGCTCAAACTTTTATTTACTTACTACATTTCCCTTATCATCAACTATTACATCTTGAGTCACATCACTACCTTTTACACTCATTATTATATTTCATAAAATATCAAAAAATTCTACGGATCCATAACAACTGATCCTCTACATTCAACTTCTTCTTTGCTAACACCAACCTCCGAAATTGACGGACCAGGATCAATATCACTAGTTCCATCACCACCTCTGCGTACATCAATCTCAGACAAATGCAATTGTTAGGTGTGGGGACGGAATCTGACAGATTATTATCACTTATGACGAAAAATAATATATGGTGGACCACAGCTTTGTCTTTAGCATCTTGTCCCAATTGAATATTCCTAATTAATTTTATACCCTTAACCACGATCTTGTCTGATTGACGATCACATCTCTTATTATCCCAACTCAATACCATTAAGCAATCTCACCACACCTTTATTATCAAATTTAACGTCCTTTAATTGTTCATCATATAGTTGTAAGTTCCTTACTCCCCTCTTAGTCTTCTTAATATATCGGGGAATATTCTAAACATATCGTCTGCGAATGTACGCCGCCTTAAAAGGTGCATGAGGGACGAAACAAGGTACCAGGAAACAACTTCACCACAATAGCTATCCTACCACCGAGATGAACGGCCAGAAACTTGTGATTTAAAGCTACCAAAGGTGGAGGGGTTAACCACCCTTGCTTGAACCTTATTTCATAAGCTTTTATCCTTGTGTTTCCCACTTGTTTCTCTACTTTTAGCTACTGATTTTCAGAGTTTTCAGAGGCTAAAACATGTGGTTTTACGGTCCAAAAAGTGGAGGGGTTAGCCACCCTTCCTTAGGCTTGCCTACTAACCTAGCTCTCTTTAATTTTTGCTCACATTTTTTGGCTCTTCAAACTACCTTTTCAACACTGTTTTTATGAGTTTTGGGACTGTTTTGATGTGTTTACTTCATTTATGCTTTGAATTTGCGTTGTTGTAAGTCCTCATAGGTTTGGTGGTTTAGGCGTTAGACACCAATTTATTTGAGTTGATAACTTTTATTTCATAATCTTCATACATATACTCACACTTGTAATAATCGTTTCTGCAACGTCCCTCATTTCTTGGTTTTCGTTCTTTTTTTTAAAGAGTTGTTTTAAACAATTGATTGTTGTTCAAGGTATGAAAAAGAGACCTTCCATGCTTAATGGTTTAATCTCTTTGGAGGTTCATTACCAGGGCATTACATCTCTCTCATGCTAAGTGCAACTTCTCGTTTGACACTTCTCTTCATTAGTGAACTTAATTATCACTTTTGGAGAAAATGAATAAAGAATGGTAAGGTAATGTAAAAAGGGTTAAAATTGGACTAAAAAAAAAGTAAAAAGAGTAATAAAATCAAGTCGGGTTCAATTGGACATTAATTGAACCTATTGCATCTTGTCTCATTATGTACTCTCTAGTGACATTTAATGGTTCAAGGATGCAATGTCTACCACTTCCCTTGCGGTAACTCTATGACAGGGGAGAGGTTTTGTTAGTATTTCATTTCTATTCATTGAGCTTTTGTCCTATCGGTTCATAGATCATCATGCAACGACCTTGTAACAATTGATGGTTTGTGAATCGGATTTACTCATTCCTTGATTAGTTTCATGATAAGGAGAGGCAGAAAGGACAAACATCCCCTAGAAGCACACTATTTTTGCTCTGTTTCTTTTCTGTGGCAGCAGGGTAGACCCTCAAAATAGTAGCCGGCCAACCACCCTTCTAGCTGGCCGATCACTTTTCAAGGCTAGGCCAGCCACTCCATTTTGTGCAAGCAGTGCCATTTTCATGGCAGAACAGAGCAGAGGCTAGGGCAAAAACAGATTAATTTTCTAATTGCAAATAGAATAGTTTCTGGCAACGAAAAATAGAGGTTTTTGGGTGAATATTCCTGTTCGTATGCATGTGAACTTTCACTTCCCGTGGCCCATTAAATTAATGCTTAAATAGTAGTTTGTTGTACCTAATTAGTAGCTTCATTCAAAGCGTGTAATTAGTTAGTTAATTTGGCATTGTAATAATTAGTATAAACATTTGGACATTCAGATCCTCTTGTACAAGGGCACACTTGTAATATTTGTATATGTCTTCTAACCCCCATTCTTTATCCCTTTTATTTACTTGCTTATGATGGTTGCATTTATGTTTTGATTTCATAACATTAGCATGACTTGTATCCATCTTTGCATGTGTTTGGTTTGGTGCATCATTCTAACCTTGTGGTTGTTTCTTACTTACTTGAATATGTGCATTACTGCATGCTATCAAATTGATTCATATGCCATGTTAAATATACCGAACCTCGTAGTTGCATTTTGTATGTGTTGCATTAGGCACTTACATATTGGAGCATGCATTTTTCTAACTATCTTCTTCTATTTTGGCTTGCCTCGGTTGAGTACTAGGTGAGCATTTTCGCTTTAGCATATTGCATGTATGCTTTGTGTTGCCATATCAAGCATATTACCATGAGGCTAAGTGCTTAGTTGATCTATCTCTTGAATGCTGGTGGATGAAGGCTTTTTCCTTTAAATTGGGATAATTTGATACATGTACATGTGAGCTTACCTTTTTAAGTTGCTCATGTTCGAAACACTTTTTCAAAACAAACATAAAATCAAAACGTTCCAAAATGGATGAAATAGTCTATACTTGTGTGTCTTACATAGTAATGCTACCATAAATAATCGGAACATAAGCATATACTGTCTATAAAAATCACATCATAATTAGTAGAGGCCGATCTTTGATCAAGTGAGTGGGTGTCACGACCCAAACCCGGCCCTATGGGTTTAGCACCGTAACTGGCCAGTAATCCGAGATTACCGAAGGCCTGCTGAACAGTAATACAGTTAAACAGAGTACAGGGCCTGGCGGAAGCCAATACAGTAAGTAACTAGTGTCCATAGAGCTGTGACAATCTGTATGCCAAAAACATTTTTCATGCATTCACATAGTTCAAAACAGTACAGTCTATATACAGTCTATGCAATCATATACAAACATTCAGTACGGGGACCTAATCCCCCGATAACAGTACAGTAAAACAGTAGACAGTCTATACAGTAGTACAAAACAGTGAGGAGACAGGTGGGGACAATAAAAACACCCCAAGCCATCGCATGGCAACTCGGAACCTCACAGTGAGGCACATAGGCTGGCTTGACAAAACTAGGGACCAACCCACGCTCCTAGATCCGGTCTGGCTGCTGAGAACCTACTTATGTATATAAACAGTGAGCTAAAGCCCAGTGAATAACATAATGCGTAAAGAGGTTATGAATAAATGTCCTTACAATAACGAAAGCAGTTCATTAAACAGTATTTCAGTCTTTCAGTATTTCAGTCAATCAGTCATATGTGGTACATCCATTAGCCTATAAACAGTAGGTCCAAAAGGACCGGGTCTTAACAGACCCAACAGTAATGATGGCCATCAATCAGTAAACAGTATGGTTCCGTAAGGGAACCGACAGAGCTCTGTAACAGTAACAGTAAACAGTAAGTGCTAAGGATGCCACAATATAGTTCAGAATACAGGACATACATTCATTCAGTAAATAATATCAGTTCGATAAACAGTTCAGTTCAGTATTCAAAAGATAACCATTTTGAACATATCTTTACACAATCGTTACTCACAGAGATTGGGCTAATAGCAGCTAGAGCGCGTCCCCGAGAGCCAACCCTAAACAGTTAACAAATAGAACACACACTAAGTTTCACAGTCGGGAAGGATGATAATTAAATCCCTAAATTTCCTCGATGTGGTTCTATGTCTAAATCCTCATTAAGATGCCTTAAACTAGGCCTAAGGATGCCTAGGATGAGATGAGGATGCAAAAATACAGTTGGAAGGCATTTTTCA
The DNA here is from genome assembly GCA_022316695.1 of Camellia oleifera. Classification (NCBI taxonomy): domain Eukaryota; kingdom Viridiplantae; phylum Streptophyta; class Magnoliopsida; order Ericales; family Theaceae; genus Camellia; species Camellia oleifera. Next base: position 121,076,831 of record CM039305.1, read on the forward strand.
AAAGTTGCTTAAAACAGGGGTCTCGCTCAAGCGAGCCTTCCTTAGCTCGAGCGAGGTTGCAAAATCAAAGGCTTCGCTCGAGCGAACAATCCTTCGCTCGAGCGGTCTGATGAAACAGTAAAAGTACTGGATGCTCGATTTTTACGCTCGAGCCACCAATCCTTCGCTCGAGCGTGGCTCAGAGGAAACGTTGGTCGCTCGAGCGAAGAAGCCAAATCTGGAATTTCCAGATTTGCCTTCCAAGCTCAAACCAAGCATTCTCAACTCAATTCTCGACCTCTTGGGCCCCAATTCTGGAAAATACATCCCAAAACAATGTATAACAAGTTTCAAAAGCCAATTTATGAATTCAAGCCCCAAAGGTGAGTCAATTAAATCCAATATTCAAACCCATTTTCAAGAACAATTTTCAAACATGCAATGCATGAGTTTTTAACCAAATTCAAGGTTCAAATCTTGCTCTAATGAGCTCAATAGTTGGAAAACAAAATGAAAACATGGAGTTTAGCTCAAACATGGACATGCATGTACAATTCCAACATGAATTCAACTCCAAAATGCACCAATTCAAGCATGCATGCATGCAACAACTCAAGCATAATCCAACCTATTTGCACTAAATCATGGCCTAGCTCTCTAATTGGGCATGAATCATGCAAGATTAAGCTCAAACACTAAAATAAGAAGATGGAATGCTACCTTAGACCTGGAATTATAAGATGACAAGCTCAATTATACAATCTATGCCTCAAATCTTCAAGTTCTTCTAGCAATTTCAACACTTTGAGGCCAATTCTCTCTTATCCCTCACTCTCTCTAGTTTGGTCGGTTGGAATGCAAGAAAATGGCTGAGGGAAAGCTTTGATCAACATGTAATAAGGCCTAATACAATATTCTAAGTGGCCCACTAAGAGTGGAAATATGGTAATTAAGTCGAACTTTGCAATTAATTCATTGTAATCTAGTTTAACCATACCTAATTACATTTTAGATAATTTTACCATAAAATCACATAAATTATACTGATTACGAGACACGAAACGATTCCTAATTCGGCCGCCGATAAGGCCTTCAATTTGCAGTTTAAACATATGAATTCAAACAGATAATCGATCAATCAAACAGATGCAATATGCAATTCAATAGATAAACTTATTCAATCTCAGTTTCGATTTCAATCAGTCCATTCAGTACTTCAGTTAATTCAATTATTAGTCATTATCAGTTCGGTTTAGCAGTAATCAGTACGTAATTCAGTGGTTAATCGGTAATCAAAACGAGGGTTGTTACAGTGGGATGCTCAATTTCTGACCTTCCCCTCTCATAATAAGTTCTCGAGCCGAGACACTTTGGTGATGACGGACAAGTGGCATTTGGCACGAGTTGTTGGTTTCCTAAATTTTGTAAAACTATTTAGGTGACAACTCTGAAATTTGGCAATGCAATTCATTTTTAGCATTTTCGATGATAAATGGATTTTCTAAAGATTTTTCGGATTTGGGCTCATTTGTGTTTATTTGTTTCACATTGCACTTGTGAAACCAGATTTAGAACCACGGGAGTCCGAACTGTAGGGCTAATTGTATCCGAGGAGGCTAAACCCCTCTGAGGAGCATGAAAAGAAAGCTGCAGTTTCTAGCAACTCTACTGGGGATCTTAGAGAACTTGACTTGAACTTCATGATGTGAAATTTTATCTACAAATATATGTTCATTACATTGCATTGCATTTGCATTGTTACTCTAAGTCATTGTGTTTTCTATCTGCTATTCCTAGGCGGCTTGCCTAAAAAGCTTGCCAAAAGGCTGGCCGATCATGGGCTCTACCATGTTAAAGACACAACCCTTGGATCTAGGATACTGCTATACCGCTTGATCCTCTTTTCACTTCTCAGTGTTAGGTGTGAAAGGTATATTAGGTAATCTTGCAAAGGCACCCTTTTGCACCATTTGGCCTAGCTGCATATAGTAAAGCCATAGTGATTGTTCCAACTTAGGACAGGGTGCTCACCTTTATACAGGATTTTGTGAAAACTGCTTACTTAAAGTAGTGAAACCCTAGATCATGTCAACATCTGGGACAGGGTAACCCTACCCCTTCATAGGGGTGTTTTGGCTCTCTTTACCTGGTATTTGCTTTACAGTAAAACTGTACAGGAATGCATCATATCAGTGGTACAAGTTGATATTAGTTTTCGGGGGTAGAGTTTAGTGGGACATATAGTGCTTCAGCTATGATTATATTTATTGCAAATTAGGCCGAAGTGCTATCCGATTTTGATTATTGTTTTCTTTTCCTTTATTTCTTTTTGCTAGGTAGTTTGCAATCATAGCTTCAGACAGACCCGATATCCCCCAAGTTTTGTAGACTCGCTCTGGTAGACTTTGCAAAACTTGAGATCTTGTTAGTGGTCAACTAGTGTTAGTCTCTCCCTTACCAGTTGTTCGACGGAGAAGAAACCGAGAATTATCATCACTAGCACAGATCACTCAGCAATCACCTGTCCATTCTTACCCACTCAGCTCACCAATAGTTAACTCTCCAGGCCCGTAATGGCACACAGTAATCCAGAAGAGGTTGCTGCTATGACGGCAACTTTTCTAGAGAACTATGGATACGTTGAATCAAAGTATAACCGCTCAGGCTAAAACTATCGTTGAAATGCAATGCCCATCTAGGGCATCTACATCTATTGTACATCCAGTCCTAACTACCCAGCCAAATCCTGATCCACCTCTACCAGTTGAAAACTCTCAGGTCCCAGATCCTCAAAAGATATTTGCATAGGCTCTAATTTACAAGCCTCTAGCACAGCCCCATGGGTGGCTTCTTCCCTTCGACATCATTGACATTGATCTAGCTATGATCAAGATTGCCAGGCTAGAGAAGGCTCTCAAAAAATCCTAAGGCTTCAATTCCATCCTGGATATTGAAGACGGTTATACCGAGGCCTCTGTCAGATTGCCTGAAAAGTTTAAGATACCTCACATCGATAGATTTGATGGTAGTGGGGATCCGATTGTTCATGTCCGTCTTTTCTCGGATATCCTGAGACCAATGGGCCTATCTCGGGCTCAAAAACTGTCTTTGTTCGGAAGAACTTTATCAGACGTGGCAGTTATCTAGTATGCTAAGCTGGATAAACGGAATTAGGAAGAACTGTTTGAGGGGTTTGTTAATCAATACTCATACAACACTCAGAAAGAAGTAACAATCAGTGAGCTGGAAGCGACCAATCAGAATCCAAAGGAACCTTTCATCGACTTTGTTGATAGATGGAGGGCAAAGGCAGCCAGAATGACGAACAGGCACTCAAAAAGGGAACAAATCCGGTTGGTAGTTCAGAATCTCAAGCCGGATATGTTACAAAGGATGATAGTGGCGCCACTATCTACATTTGCTTATTTGCATGAGTTGGGGGTCCAAATTGAAAGTGCATTTAAGAAAGGCATCATTCAGAGAACCAGTGAACCAGCAAAAATGCCATTTATTAGGAGTACCAATGCTAGCAATAGAATTATTCCTCGGCCTGCCGAGATCAACACCGTCACCACAGCGGCCAAAATGGCCGATCCCTTCGCCGCTACAACCTCATAACCCACCAGCCCAAATCGAAACCAAAGGACCTTTACCCCCTTCATATGAGCCCAACCCGTACCCTTAAACTCTTGATGGATAAAGGGCACCTTAAGCTCCTCGAGCCTCTACCTCTCCCTGCTCCACTCCCACCTAGACACGATCCCACCTAACATTGCATTTTTCATTAACAGCACAATCATCCCACCAATCGTTGCTATCGCCTACGTCATGAGATCCAAGATCTCATCGACAATAAAATCATAGCCCCACCTTCCAAACCAAATATGACCACCAACCCACTTCCCGCCCATAACCAAGTCTCCCCACCCCCCAAAAAAAACATCAACCTTATCCATATACTACCTGCCCACCTTTAACCACAACACATATATCACCCTATCCCATCTATCTAAGCCTGAGGTGGTTATTCCAGAAATCACAAATATATGTATGATGAATATAATGCCCAAAACCCAATCAAGGCCCGTGGTGGCGGAAGCAAAAGAGAAGAGGAAGACATCGGAGAAAGGTTTGTTGACACCCAAGTTATAGAGAAGGGGGCCTCACTCATTGAAGAGTATGACCCCAGCCGGTACATTGTGGCTACTGACTAGCCAAAGCTTGTAATCATACTGCCAGATTCCCTCACCATCAATGCCATTGTAGAAAATAAACCGGGGTAGAATCTGAATAACTGGCCGCCACAAGGCCTTGATGACCTGGCAAAACTAGAGGAAGACCTGGAGAACCTCTACTTCTTTGAAAAAGAGGAGGTGAGCAACATTCAGATCGGTTAGTGGGATCCAAGCTAGCCTGAATCTAGCAACGGGTGCTTGAGTAGCGAAGAGGAATCCGATACGGAGGAACAAATGAACAAAAATCTGAAAGTGGGGGAATTTGGTTAGAATAGTAATGCTAAGGCCATGAATATAACTGAGATAGAGCGAGTGTTGGAGCAGTTCCAACAAGAAAGGATAGAGGAAATACAGAGGAAAATAGCCCGAGAGTAGGAAAAGGGGAAGAGAAAAGAAGAGACTAAGCCGACAGCAAACAATGTCCAAACCATGGAAAAGCCCGTATGGGAATTTGGTGACAAGGAAAGATGCCAAAGAAACTTAGACAATATTGGAAGGCAGAGATTGAATCAGCTGCAAAAGAGGAGTGGTGTACCGACAGAGGAAATGATGTGAATATGATTTGGGTGGGGCTCGATAATGGCCCTGACATTGACTGCAAGGGAATGGCGGGAAGACCGTGATCTGAGCCATGCATATACTGATAAAGGGTGGAAAGCTGATACCCCTGATGATACATGGTATAGAGATGAGATTAACCACATAACCAAAAGGGGTTAGTATTTCAAACCCCCAGCCTTAGATCAAGCAGAACCCTCTGGGAATGAGGCTGAGAAATCGAAGGAGAAAAACATTGAAGAAGACTTGGTCTTGAAGCAACTCAAAAGGATCTAAGCAGATGTATTGATTTAGGGGCTGCTAACGGCTTCCCAGGAGCATAAGCAGGTGTTGCTAGAGGCATTAAACAGAACTAAGCTACCTATCGACACTACCACTAACCACCTGGTGTCATTGGTCACGTCCGGGAACATTACTCCAATATTGTCTTTTACGAACAAAGAGTTGCCACCTGAGGGTGCTAACCACAACTGACCCCTGTACATGACTTTGGAGAGCCAAACAAAATGGATCTTAGTGGTGCTGGTGGACACCGGTTCAACAATCAACATATGTTCGCCAAGGATCACTTACGCCATAGGTTTGAAGCTAGTTGACTTCATGCCTACAACTCAAGCTGTTTAAGCCTACGACAACACTAGTCGAGATGTCATGGGGACCTTCAAGAGCCAAATCCTAATTGGCCTGTCTGAGCATGAGGTGGAATTCCATGTGATGAATGTACCAGCCACTTTCAATCTACACCTGGGAAGGCCTTGGCTGCACCAGATGAGGGCCGTTTCATCAACGGTTCACCAACTGGTGAAATATCCATTCAAGGGTGGGATTGCTACTGTTTATGGCAATTCTTCTATCCACTCTCCCCAGAGAACTACCACGCCCATGTTAGAAATATTCCATGGAGAAAAGGATGTGTTCTTCTCCAGCTTCTCCTTGGCAGAGGCCCGGCTGGTATAGTCTGTCATGGCAGAGGATGACGGGAATTATGTGAGCGCCCAATCCATCTATATGATGAATAAGCAAGGACACATTCCCGGATCGGGACTAGGTAGGAGCGAGAGGCAAGGAAATACTATTGCTAGAGAAATGAGCCATAACCCTCATGCTTTTGGGCTAGGATACAAGCCAACTGCAGAAGACTAGAAGAGAAAGGAGAATGAATTAAAGGAGAGACGTAAAGTAAAAAGGGTTGGGAGGCAACATGAACTAGTCCACAAGCCAATACGGGGAACCCTAAACGGACGCTTTGTCCGCCAAGGGAAAGATTTCCCTTTCTGTGGATTTTTGGAGCCATGTGTCTACCACGAAACAAAGACAAGATACCCGAGACTTGAGATCTTCTTTGATCACTAGTTGTCATACGATGAAGAGAAGGAAAAGTAGATTGACTCAAGCATCAGTACAGGGCAATGTAGGAATGCATACGCGGATGCTGATGAGGAGGAACTGTTAGGGATGGCACTGGCTGACCTGCTAGCGAACGCCAATACCAGGGTTGAGTCTGTTAACTTGGGAGATAGTGTTACTATCTCTATGATCGGGGATAAACCAGCGGAAGATTACTCCAATCTCATCGTGGATCCAGCCGAGGCTCTATGCTTGGTCTAGGAAATTTGAGCACGGTACCATTGGCAGTTTTGAATCGGATAATGAGTCCGAATCTAATTCCATTGAGTCTGTTGGGTCGGGATCAGACTCGAGTCCTTCTGAGGAGTCTGAGTCTTGTACTTCCAAGGGTGGTAACCCGGATGCCAAGGTCCCCGTCTAGGTCTTCTTTCAATTTTTCTTTCGAGTTAACTATAACAAAGGATCCTAACTTTATTAATAGGAATGCAGTAGATTTCACTTACTTCTCTGTGCCTTTAGTTTGTTGCACTGATCTTGATTTTCAAAATTTTGACTTAAACGAAGAGGAAGAAATTCCTCAAGTTTTGAAAATTTTGGTTGACCAAGAGGAGGAGAGGTGTGTTAAGCTCTGCACAGATGAAATCGTTGCAATTAATGTGGGTACTGAGGAGGATCCCCACTTGGTCTAGATCGGGTCCACATTGTCTTCGGAGGAACACGAGCGTTTAATCGCTTTATTAAAAGATTTTAAAGATGTTTTCGCATGGTCCTACGAAGATATGCCTAGAATCGATTCTGAGATTGTACAGCACCGGATCCCCCTTGATCTCGAGACCCGACCAGTTAAACAGAAACTCCACAGAGTCCGTCCAGACTGGGCATTGAAGATAAAAAAAAGTGGTCACCAAATAGATTGATATAGGTTTCTTGATGGTGTCTGAGTACCCAACTTGGTTGGCCAATATTGTTCCGGTTCCCAAAAAGGACGGCCGAATTAGGATTTGCGTCAATTTTCGGGGTCTAAACAGAGCTGATCCGAAAGATGATTTTCCACTGCCTACACATCGACGAACTGGTAAATTTCACTATAGGGCCATGCATTGCTATCGTTCATGGATGGTTTTCTGAGTATAACCAGATTTTGATGGCGCCGAATGATAGAGGGAAGACTGCCTTCATCATGCTACGGGGTACCTATTGCTATTGAGTCATACCTTTTGGGTTGAAAAATGCTGGGGCTACATATCAGAGGGTTGCAACCATGATCTTGCACAGCATGATCCATAAAGAAGTTGAGGTGTACATGGACGACATGATTGTCAAGTCTAAGGAGCGAGAAAGCCACTACACCACACTAGAAAAATTCTTTAAATGGATCAAGGAGTACAAATTAGGGTTGAACCTCCAGAGATGCATCTTTGGGATGACTGCAGGAAAAATACTGGATTTCTGATTACGCAGAGGGAAATTGAAGTAGATCCATCCAAGATCAAGGCCATCCTATAAATGCCACCACCAAGGATTGAAAAGGAGGTACGTGGCTTTCTGGGCAAAAAGAAATTCATAAGACGGTTTATCTCAAAATTAACTTTGACTTGTAAACCACTGCTTGGTCTCTTAAAGAAAGGGAAGAAGTTTCAATGGGATGATCGATGTCAGTTTGCCTTTGAACAGGTGAACCTAATACTTGCAGAATCCACCTATATTGTTGCAGCCAAAGCCACGGAAGCCACTGATCCTGTATTTGTCGGTAACAGATTCGACCATGGAGTGTATGCCAGCTCAAGAATCAGAAGCTAAGGATGGAGAAGGCCATCTATTATCTGAGCAAGAAGCTATTGGATTACGAGACCCGCTATACTCCCTTAGACAAAGCTTGCTTAGCTTTGGTATAGGCTACTAGGAAGTTGAGGCACTACCTGTTAGCTCACTTCATAATTCTGGTTTTGAGATTAGATCCCATCAAATATTTCTTTGAGAAACCGGTGCTTACGGGTAAGATAGCTCGTTGGTTGCTTCTCCTCTCCGAGTTTGACCTCAAATATGTCACGTACAAATTAGTCAAAGGGAAAGCGGTAGTGGAATTTCTAACAAACCACACGGTGGAAGGAGATGAGGCAGTAGAGTATCTATTCCCAGATGAAGACATTCTGCAGATAAAAGAGGAAATATGGACAATGTACTTTGACGGAGCCGCAAATCAATATGGTTATGGGATAGGCGTGTTACTTATATCACCGAACGATTCCTACATACCCTTAGCTTTCAAACTCCGGTTCAGAGTGTCTAACAATGAAGTGGAATATGAGCCGTGTATCGCTGGATTGGAAGCTGCCCTAGAACTAGAGGTAGTAAGATTGGACGTCATCGGAGACTCGAACTTGGTTGTTTCTGAAGCTAACAGAGACTGGAAAGTCAAGGAAGAGAAGATAAGGTTTACCATCAAGCCTTGGACATTCTAATTCTGAGGTTTGAAAAACTGACATTTACACATCTACTAAGAGAGAACAATTGGCTCGCTGATGCATTCGCAACTCTGTCTTCCATGGTAGACATCCCGCTTGGAGTCAAGATGCGTCCGATTATCATCGAAAATATAATTTACGCACCCGCTTATGCAATAATTCATATGGAGTTTGTAAAGTGTCGGGCCTTAAATACACACGATTCACCACATAAATAGTGGTATTTAAGGCTTCAGCCCAAAACTTTGGACGGAACTTTCTTGCTAAGGAGCATGATCCCAGCCATATTTTGAACAATCCTATTTTTCCTCTCAACAACTCCATTTTGATGTGGAGTAATAGGTGCAGAAAACTCATGCTTAATACCATGCATATTACAGTAATCCAAAAACAAACTATTTTCAAACTCACGACCATGATCAGTTCGGATTCTTATGATACGCCCAATAGAGACACCCTGTTCATTTTGGATTTTAAGGACTAAGGTTTGGAAAGCATCAAACGAATCAGACTTTTCTCTTAAAAAATTAACCCATGAAAAATGAGTGTAATCATCCACAGTTAAAAAAATATATATCTTTTACCTCCAATGCTTTTGTGCAAGTGGGTCTCATAAGATCCATATGAACCAGTTCAAGAGAATGTTTTGTTGTGAAGTTGTTCACCTTTTTATGAGGGGCATGAGTTTGCTTCCCAAGTTGACATGGTCCACACACATGGTTCACATTCTTACCCATTTTGGGTACTCCTCTCACAAGCTCTTTGTTGGCTATCTTGGTTAGGTCCTTGAAATTCATGTGACCTAATCTTTGATGCCACAAGTCAAGATTATTTATGACGGCCGAGTAACAAGTAAGATCATTAATGATAACAATCATATAGCAATTATCAGATGTGCGAACCCCATGCATGACATTATTTCCCTTCTTATTCAAAATTTCACATTTATTTTTTGAAAATAATACTTCATGATGGGAATCACACATTTGACTAATGCTTAAAAGATTTTCTTTAAGGCTATCAACAAGAACGGAATTTTCAAGCTTAGAAAGACCAGCCACACTTATAGAGCCCTTATCAATGACTCTACCCTCTACATTTTGGTATATGGAATTCGGGGTAGAAAAAAAATAGATGAAACCTGAGGTAGAAGAGCTTAGAGGCTCAACTATGGCATACATGAGAGAGAAAGGAGACAAAAGATCCAAAAAGTGATATTTTCAACGCACATATGTCTTATATAGACTCATCAACGCAGTCGTGATGTAACCCTCACGAGCATGATAATGTCGATACACCAGGTTACGGGTGTGATCAAGGACACCACGAATGTGACCATAATGTTCACAACCCCTCACCACAGGCAATGTAACTTCCCCCAAGCCAAAAACCTAAAGCTACATTTGGTTGCAGCCCATCGCGAGTGCAACCCTCAATCTTGTGGGCACTAACATATTGGTTGAGGGTACGACCAACCAAAACAGAAATTCTAGGCTGCTGTTCCGAAACCAACCCAAGATATTCCAAGGTCCAAAATCACCAAGGTAAGGTCAAAGTCAACCGAGACAACCACATGTCCTAATCAAATATAAAATGGGTCGGGTTTTTTTGACTTGGGCCACCTCATTATTAAAAACTTATGAGATTTTGTGTTATTCAAAAAAAAATTGAGACAACTTACGGAAAATTTGTTTTTAGTTTATGGATTTTTGTGAGATCACTTAAGTTAGTTCATGAAAACTTATGAGTTTTTGTATTGTTTAAACTTTGATGAGATAACTTATTCAAATGTGTGTTAACTTATGCAGTTTTTTGAGATCACTTACACGAGTTCTTCAAACTTATGGGATTTTGTGTTTTTCAAAAATTTTTTGAGACAACTTACGGAAAATTTGTGTTTAACTTATTGATTTTTGTGAAAGCACTTGCGTGAGTTCGTGAAAACTTACTCATTTTTATATTGTTCAAACTTTGATGAGTTAGCTTACTTGAATTTATGTTAACTTACGCGTGTTTTTGAGATCGCTTACGTGAGTTCTTAAAAACTTATGAGATTTTGTGTTCTTCAAAAAAATTTTGAGAAAACTTGCAGGAAATTTGTGTCTAACCGATTTTTATGATAGCACTAATGTGAGTGTGTGAAAATTTACGTATTTTTGTGTTGTTCAAACTTTAATGAGATAAGTTACTCGAATTTGTGTTAACTTAAGTGTTTTTTTGAGATCACTTACGTGAGTTCTTGAAAATTTATAGGATTTGGTGTTCTTCAAAAAAATTTGAAACAACTTATGAGAAATTTGTGTTTAACGTACGGATTTTTGTGATAGCACTTACTTGAATTTGTGAAAACTTACACGTTTTTGTATTATTCAAACTTTGATGAGATAACTTAAGCGATTTTTTGAGATTACTTACTTGAGTTCTTGAAAACTTACCAGATTTTGTGTTCTCCAAAATATTTTTGAGACAACTTATGGGAAATTTGTGTTTAACTTGTGGATTTTTGTGAGAGCACTTATGTGAGTTCGCGAAAATGTGCGCATTTTTGTGTTGTTCAAACTTTGATAAGATAACTTACTCAAATTTGTGTTAACTTATGCGGGATATTGAGATCACTTACTTGAGTTTTAGAAAACTTACATGAATTTGTGTTCTTCAAAAAATTTGTTGAGACAACTTACGGGAAATTTGCGTTTATCTTACTGATTTTTGTGAGAGCATTTACTAGAGTTTGTGAAAATTTATGCGTTTTTTATTGTTCAAACTTTGATGAGATAACTTACTCGAATTTGGGTTAACTTAGGCGATTCTTTGATATCACTTAGTTCTTGAAAACTTACGGGATTTGTGTTCTTCAAACTTTGATGAGATAACTTACTCAAATTTATGTTAACTTACAGGTTTTTTGACATTACTTATGTGAGTTCTTGAAAATTTTACAAGATTTTGTGTTCTTAAATTTTTTGAGACAACTTACGTGAAATTTGTGTTTGACTTACGGATTTTTGTAAGAGCACTTACGTGAGTTTGTGAAAACTTGCTCGTTTTTGTATTGTTTAAACTTGTTTGTTCGTGAAAACTTGCTTGTTAATTTATGCAGTTGGTAAGTGAGTTCTTGAAAATTACGGGATTTTTTATTTTTCAATTTATTTTTTTTTTGAGACAATTTACAGAAAATTTGTGATTAACTTACGCATTTTTGTGAGAGAACATACAGTGAGTTCGTGAAAACTTACGCGTTTTTGTGTTGTTCAAACTTTGATGAGATAACTTACTCGAATTTGTGTTAACTTAAGTGTTTTGTAAAATTGACCTACTTAGCAATTAGAAGAATTTATAACTATAGCACATATACTTTGCATACCATATACAAGACATATTTAAGAATTCCTCTAATTGTAATTATCAATTTTTACTTTAACACAATGAATTTCAATAAGTTTGGATAAATTACACTTTGCACCCCTATACTTTACGCCAAATCTTACATTGGCCCTTACACATGAAATCATGATAGTCAACACCTACACTTCTCGTCAAATCCCACTTTGGTCTCTGCACATGAAATTGTGACAGTCAGCGCCCTGTACTTTTGGTAAAATATCACTTTGGTGCCTACACAAGTGAAGTGTCAATGCCCTATTTCTGTCACTCAATTATTTAAATCTTTAATAGAATCTAGTCATGTGATAAGAATGTCACTATGACATTAGGGTAAAAAAGGAAAATCATCTACATTTTTCACCAATACACACTTTATCCCAAATTTTATATCAAAATATGACTGTATTAGGCCAAAACAAAACGTAAATTATAAATAGTTAAGAAGATGAACTAGAATTTTGCATAAATTGGAATCATGAAACTCTGTTTTTCACTGTAATACAGTCTTCTATCTATTCTTCTTTCTTTCTACTTGATTTCTTTGTTGCAAATTTTTTTTTTTTAGTTCAAAAACTCTACCTTCTTACCTTTTTGTCCCAATCTATATATTGTATTATATAACTCTCATGTGCTTATCATGTAGGACAAAGAGTATTGGTGGGAAACATGGATGGTTTTCCTCTCTTACCTTCATTTCCTAGTCACATTTTTTGTCACATGACTTAATTTTGTTAAAGATTTGAAAATAAAGCAACAGAAGAGGGACATTGACACTTATGTAGGGACCAAAATAGGACTTGAGTAAAAGTGCAGGGGGTTGACTGCCACGATTTCATGTATAGGGACCAAATTAAGATTTGACCAGAAGTTCAGGGAGTTAATTGTTATGATTTCATGTGTTGAGACCAAAGTGAAATTTTGTGCAAAGTGCAAGATTGTAAAGTGTAATTACCCAATAAATTTTGAATTAAGTTATCAAACATGGACTTAAATTATTGTATTTGAAATGAGAGTAAAAATAATAAGTATTAAAAAATGTAAGGCAAATTACACTAATAACCCCTATAATTTAGGGCTGATGTCACTTTGATCGTTGACTTTTCTGTGACACATTTAACCATGAATTTTGAATCTTGTTCCAAATAAGAATAATTGAAGATATCATTACTCAATTTTAAGGGCAAAGTTGTCAATTTGATAAAATATAAACTATTTTGACAAAAATAAATATCAAAAATATACTTTTGAATTTTTAAAAATAATTTCTACTTACCAAAGATAAAATTATATAAAATTGATAAATATTTTAGACATTTTTTTTTTACCAAATTAATTTTTATTATGTTTTTGGATGATGATCATGTAATGGGCAGTTGTTCAGCTTTTAATGCTTAATCGATATTTTAATATGTGAAATGTTTTTAGTTTTGGATTTTTTGATTTAATGGATTGGCTTAATAATGATATCAAAGTTATTGCCATATTTGACTTTTGAAAAAATAAAAACTAATTTAATGAAAATAAAAACAACCATTCATTACATGATTATCATCCAAACACATAATAAAAATAAATTTGATAATAAATAAATAAATAAATGTCTAAAAAAATTATCAATTTTACATAATTTTATCTTTAGTGAGTAGAAATAGTTTTTAAAAATTTAAAAATATTTTTTTGATATTTATTTTTGTCAAATTAGTTTATATTTTATTAAATTGACGACTTTATCTTTGAAATTGAGTAATAATCTTCTACTTTCTACTCAGAAGCCCGATTGTCTTCTTCTATCCTTAACCTCACAATCAAGTCTTCAAGCGACATTTCTTTGCGTTTATGCTTCGGATAATTTTTGAAATCCTTTCATAATGGTGGTAGCTTCTCAATGATAGCAGCCACTTGGAAATACTCACTTAGAATCATTCTTTCAGTATGAATTTCATGAAATAACATTTGAAGTTCTTGTACTTGATTGATGACAGTTTTGGAATCTACCATTAAGTCCTCGTTTGGCAAGTAGTTTTTTTACCCAAAAAGTCAAAAAATTACTAAAAAAAATCAAAAAGCCGACAACTTATATGAAAAAGTCAAAGATTCCATTTTCTTTCTACTTTTTGCATAACTTTTCGTAAAAAGCTAAAAAATCATCCTAAACATACTAGTTTTTTTTTACATCATATTTTAGCCAAAAAGTCAAAAAAATACTAAAAAACATGTTTCCAAACGAGACCTAAGTATTCAAGAAATTTACCGACAATATATTTCTTTATGCCAGCATCTTTTGTCTTATACTTTTTGTCCAATGATTCCCACAATTTTTTTGCCGTCTTCACTGGATTATACACGTCATACAAAGTGTTGTCCAATCCAATAAGGATATGGTTCCTACACAGGAAATTGGCATGCTTCCATGCTTCAACTACAGCAACAATTTGCTGATCAGTCTTATTTTCGTTTAAAACATGAGCATCTTCACGGATGAACCTTGCTAGATTCAAAGTTGTGATATAGAATAACATTTTCTATTGGCATCTTTTAAACTTTTTCGGTTTCTCGCCATAGTTAATCGGAACTGTTGCATGAATAGGAGTCGGAGCAGGAACAATAACAGTAGTACTAGAATTAGTATTTCTAGTTTCAGAGGCCATTATTTCAAACATATAACCAATAAAAATATAAAAAAAATTATTTAAAAGTTCACAACCTTTTAAATAAACTTTATTTACAACCCAGAACAACACTGGATTTAAACTAGTCAGAAAATAACACATATCACACTACACTCCATAAAAAAAATTTATGGCAACATGTAATTCGCTGAAATACCAGAATGAGTTTTATGAACAAATTTATCATGCACCATACCATACATTTAATTTTAATTAAAAAAAAAATCAAAATCTTATTTCAAGACTTTGCCCCCAAAATATTTGCATCTATTACAATTGTGCATTATGTTCATATGACAAAATAGTCAAGTAATGACATCAATATTATGTCATAATCATACCACCACGTTAATTTCAACTGTGACATGTATAAACATTTCTATTGCAATCAATAATTATAAAATTAACAAAATAATTACTCATGCAAACAGAAAGTGACAAAAAAAAAGACGATGTTTTCTGCAAACTCAATAGGTGTCAGAGTGATATTTAAATAAAACTAAAAATTCATATATATTCTCAATAATATATATATATATATATATATTATGAATAACTATATTTAGAATACAGAACAAAAATTTGTATTTTAAAAAAATACAAAATATACATTCTATATTAATTAAAGCAGAATCATAAAATACACAAAGAAAATATGTTTCAGGAACATAAATATCCTCTATTTTTGCAAAACAAAACAGAGAATTTCTTTTTTAAAAATTTGATATCTAACATTTTTTCTCAAATAACATAAACATACTCTGTTATAAACCATAAATATGGAGAAACAAACCAAATTCAAATAGACAAATATAAATGATAAGGAAGAAATTTTTTTATTCTATCCAAATTATTGTGGTTCATGAAACACTGCCTATGATGATATAAACAAACGGTATAGACGAACCAACCGTTGCAACCATTGTCATAAAAGGATTGTATAACAATTACGCAAGTACACACAGTTTAATAACAAACTATTTTAAAACTAAACTAGAAATCAATAATATAGATTTGTAGTATGTAGAAAAATCACAAAATAAAAATTTGTATTTTACTTCAACAGGCAAACAAGAAAATAATATTTTTATCGAATTTGTATTAAAATTGTTAGAATAAACCTTGTGTGTACAGTTGTAACAAGCAATTATTACACCAAATATATTACCAAATTATATAAAAAAATATAAGTTGAATATAACGTAAATTGTTTGGGTTAAATCAAACCAAACCATATACTGAGAATCAAAAAAATACTTACAGAGAAGTAGAAAATTTACCAATAGATTGTAAAAATCTGAAAACGAAAAACAATTTGATCGAGACTTGTGTTGGACACAATTTCCTTAAGGCAAATTCGTCCCTCACTACGGTGGTCACGAGTTTTTATTGGATGTTCGTCTCCCAAGATACAACGATCAAACTTTGCAGAAGTAGCACTACCATAACAAGTCTGGCGAACCTTATTGTACAGATTCCTCTTACAGAAAAGACAGAGTGCAGAATAAAAGAAACATAAGATGAATTCGATGTTTAATGAATGCAATGGGGGTCTAATTATATAAGTGAAATGGTGGCTTTTCAATGAAAAGACATATCTCTTTTCTATGAAGAGACACAACTCTTCCATGGAATAGATGCAAAGAACATATATGATTTTAAACATATTCGAATTTTGAATCGAATCTGGTTCAATTTTGACCCAAATAAATAACAAATAAATTTAATTTTAAATTAAATAAATTTCATCTTAAAACCATACTCAAATATTGCACTTTAGAGTCAATTTCTCATTCACCTATTAATGGTTTCTAAATTATTTTTCCAACAGAATTTGTGAAAACTTACACGTTTTTGTATTATTCAAACTTTGACGAGATAACTTACATGATTTTTTGAGATCACTTACTTGAGTTCTTGAAAACTTACTGGATTTTGTGTTCTTCAAAATATTTTTGAGACAACTTACAGAAATTTGTGTTTAACTTACTGGCTTTTTTGTGAGAGCACTTATGTGAGTTTGTGAAAACTTACGCATTTTTGTGTTGTTCAAACTTTGATAAGATAACTTACTCAAATTTGTGTTAACTTACACGAGATATTGAGACCACTTACATGAGTTAGAGAAAACTTACAAGAATTTGTGTTCTTCAAATAAATTTTGAGACAATTTACGAGAAATTTGTGTTTGATTTACTGGATTTTTGTGAGAGCATTTACCAAAGTTCGTGAAAATTTATGCGTTTTGTATTGTTCAAACTTTGATGAGATAACTTACTCGAATTTGTGTTAACTTAGGCGATTTTTTGATATCACTTACGTGAGTTCTTGAAAACTTACGGGATTTTGTGTTCTTGAAACTTTGATGAGATAATTTACTCAAATTTGTGTTAACTTACAGGTTTTTTGATATTTACTTATATGAGTTCTTGAAAAATTTATAGGATTTTGTGTTCTTAAATTTTTTGAGACAACTTACGTGAAATTTGTGTTTACGGATTTTTGTGAGAGCACTTACTTGAGTTCATAAAAACTTACTCGTTTTTGTATTATTTAAACTTTCATGAGATAACTTACTCGAATTTGAGTTAATTTATGCAGTTGAGATCACTTACGTGAGCTCTTGAAAATTACGAGATTTTGTATTCTTCAAAAAAAATTTTGAGACAAACTTACAGAAAATTTGTGATTAACTTACGCATTTTTGTGAGAGAACACACAGTGAGTTTGTGAAAACTTTCGCATTTTTGTAATATTCAAACTTTGATAAGATAACTTACTTGAATTTGTGTTAATTTACGCGTTTTTGTAAAATTGACATGCTTAGTAGGTCAACAACGTATAACATTGAATAGAAGAATGTATAACTATAGTACATATACTTTGCATACCATATGCAAGGCATATTTAAGAATTCCTCTAATTGTAATTATCAATTTTTGCTTTAACACATTGAATTTCAATAAGTTTGGGTAAATTACATTTTGCACCCCTACACTTTGTACCAAATCTCACTTTGGCTCCTATATATGAAATCATGACAGTAACCCCTACACTTCTGGTCAAATCTCACTTTGGTCCTTGTACAAGAAATTGTGACAGTTAACCCTCTATAGTTTTGGTAAAATCTTACTTTAGTGCCTACACAAGTGTCAATGTCCCATTTTTGTTACTCAATTGTTTAAATCTTTAACAAAATCTAGATATGTGATAAGAATGTCACTATGACATTAGAGTAAGAAAAGAAAATCATCTACATTTTTCTACCAATACACACTATATCCCAAATTTTACATTAAAATATGACTGTTTTAGGTTAAAACAAAATACAGATTATAAACAATTAAAAAGATGAACTAGGATTTTGCATAAATTAGAATCATGAAACTTTATTTTTCATGATAACACAGTCTTCTGTTTATTCATCTTTCTTTCTATTTGATTTCTTTGTCGCATTTTTTTTTAGTTCAAAAACTTTACTTTCTTACATTTTTGTTTCAATTTTTACCATACAAATATGTATATATATATTGTGTTATATAATTCTCATGTGCTTATCACGTAGGACAAAGTGTGTTGGTGGGAAACATGGATGGTTTTCCTCTCTTACCCTCATTTCGTAGTCACATTTTTTATCACATGACTGGATTTTGTTAAAGATTTGAAAATAAAGTAATAGAAGAGAGATATTGACACTTATATAGGGACCAAAGTGGGATTTGAGTAAAACTGTAAGGGTGACTGTCACAATTTCATGTATAAGGACCAAAGTAAGATTTGACCAGAAGTGCAGGGGGTTAATTGTTATGATTTCATGTGTTGAGACCAAAGTGAAATTTTGTGCAAAGTGCAGGAGTGCAAAGTGTAATTACCAATAAATTTTGAATTAAGTTATCAAACATGGACTTAAATTATTGTATTTGAAATGAGAGTAAAAATAATAAGTAACAAAAAATGTAGGGCGAATTACACTAATAGCCCTTATAATTTAGGGCTGATATTACTTTGATCCTTAACTTTTCAGTTGTGATACATTTGACCATGAATTTTGAATGTTATTTTAAATAAGAATAATTGAAGATATCATTACTAAATTTTAAGGGCAAAGTCGTCAATTTGATAAAATATAAACTATTTTGACAAAAATAAATGTCAAAAATATATTTTTGAATTTTTAAAAATAATTTCTACCTACCAAATATAAAATTATATAAAATTGATAAATCTTTTACACATTTTTTTTACCAAATTAATTTTTATTATGTTTTTGGACAATGATCATGTAATGGGTGGTTGTTAGACTTTTAATGTGTAATCGATATTTTAATATATGAAATGTTTTTAGTTTTGAATTTTTTGATTTAATGAATTGATTTAATAATGATATCAAAATTATTGTCATATTTGACTTTTGAAAAAATAGAATTAATTTAATGAAAATAAAAACAATCACCCATTACATGATTATCATTCAAACACATAATAAAAATTAATTTTGATAATAAATAAATAAATAAATAAATGTCTAAAAATTTTATTAATTTTACATAATTTTATCTTTTGTAGGTAGAAATAATTTTTAAAAATTTAAAAATATTTTTTGACATTTATTTTTGCCAAATTAATTTATATTTTATCAAATTAACGATTTTATCTTTAAAATTGAATAATGATATATTTAATTATCTTTATTTATAACAAGATTTAAAAATTTAAAATCAAATATATTATAATTAAAAAATCAAAAATCAAAGTTACACCAAATCAAAACTATAAGTACCTTCCAAAAATCTAAAATAAGAAGGGGGCCATGAATAGGCGGAAAGGAAGGGATGACCCAAAATGAACCACGAAAACACCCAATCCTAAAATCGCAATAAAATCTTTTTCCTTCTCTCTCAAAACAAAACCAAACCAAACCAGAAGAAGAGAGACAAACAGAAATACAAGAAACCAAAAATAGAGTGTTGTATTTCACTCCTTATTTCAAACTATTGTCCTCCTCCTCCTCCATATAACCGAAATTGCTTGGTTCCAAGAAACCAAAGAAGAAGAAGAAATGGTAGGAAGTGGTTCACAAGCTGTAATGTTGTCAGCAAACAGTGGTGCTTCACTAGTCACGTCCTCTCGTCCAAGCCGATTATTGTTTTTGTTCTTCAACAACAACAACAGATATCCATTTCGATTCAAGAAGTCATCAATTCTCCGACCACTTCGAGCTTCCTCCGACGAACCTGATTGCAATGTTGAAGAATGCGCCCCCGACAAGGAGGTCTTTTACTTCTTTCTTTCTTTTTTCTTTTTTTAATTTTTAATTTTTAATTTTTAAGTAATAAGTAAAATAAACTAGTGTTAGTTATTTCAAATTAACTTGAGGAATTTATCAGTAATTCATGAATTATATTTGTGGTATAGATGGGAAACTGTTGGATATATGGGATAAATTGTGGTTTTCTTAGCTTGATTAAAAGAGAGAATGACAAATATTTTCATAATTTTTATGAAAAAAATTAGAAGACAAGTGATGATATTTGATGTTCTATACTTCTTAACTGACCCATATAAAATCTTCCACACTTATGAAGTGCAGACGCTCCATACCTATGAACTATGTCACACGACCTCTTTTATTTCCTCTGGAAGCACCTGTGTTTGCTTGATATGACAAGGGTAAAAGTGTGGATAGGTGTCCAATATTTGTACCCAATTTAAACACTTATGTTGTCTAATTTTGTATGATGTTTGAAGAAGATGAAACTCACATTGCTACTAAAAAACATTTCTAACCTCTCAAATAGACGAGGGATAGAAATTTCATATTTTTCCTTAATTCTATTGAATTTTCAAGTACTATTATGCATAATTTACAATATTTTATTTAAGAATATTATACAACATGGAACATATAAGTGTCTATGACACATTCCCATACTCATGTCCAACTTTTGAATACATATTTCAATATCCTAAGATTTATGTTTATGAAGGTCTGATGCTTGCGCCTGCACCTGGACCCGCACCCAATTCTCTTACCCAAGTCCATGTAAACATTGCCCATGAAGCACAAACACTCCATGTCAGCATATTTCTGCTCGACACGTGTCAGACATGAACATGCCTCAAACAAAATGGAATGTGTCAGACATACCATATGCAGTGTCAAATTTTTTTTTATTCCTTATTTTGCATGATGGGGACCTTAAAGCACATACACACAACACGACACAACGTAGATATGCCGACACATCAATTTTTTTTAAAATAAGACACGACACGTGTGGAACAAATATAAAATATATAGTTTTATATGTTTTTTTACAGGATTATTTACACAAAGACACCCTAAACTATTGAGGACACTTTTATAGTTTAGGGGGTCAAAGTGATACTTCTCAATAGTTTATGGGGTCTTTGTGTAAATAACAATTTTTTTGTATGCCATATTTTTCAATATATTGGCTAGCGTAATGGTAGATGGAAGTGTTAGGGGACAGGGTAGGCCTAGATTAACATTGGCTAGTGTTATAAATAGAGATATGAATCTACTTAATTTGATTAATGAAATGGCCTTTGATGGGGCCGCGTGGAGAAGAATGATTCATGTAGCCGACCCCATTTGATAGGACTTAAGGCTTTGTTTGGTTTGGTTATATTTTTCAATATATCATTCAAAGTGACATATGAAGCACGGACACTTCAAAATAGGAGGCGTAGCAGTGGCGGACACGTATGGGACATGCCATTTGGCGTGTTCCTTTAATTTTATTATTTTTTACAAGGGACATGGCAGGGACACACCGGGGACATACGTGTCCATACTTGGGCACATCAGGGGATATAGCAAGGTTTTTTTTTTTTTTAATAAATTTTTGTACATGTCTTTTGGGATCAAAGTGTAAAATTAAGAAAGTAAAAAAAGACAAAACGTCCTTCATTTGTTTAAATGTAGTGGTTATATATATGTATTGCATTAATATTAGTTTTTATTGATTTTGATTGTTTGGTAACATAATATTAATCTACATAGCAAATATATATAAAAATTAAATAAATAAATTTTCCGTGTCCCCTACCGTGTCCATATCTCTATTTTTTTGAAATCACTGTGTCCTATATCCATGTCCTTGTACATGCTTCATAGTTCAAAACTAATAAAAAAGGTGCAAAATATACAAATTTACGTTGTGTTTTTTTCATTTGATTTTTCTATCATTGTATACTAGGTAATTGGTTCAAACTTATAATTTGTTTTCTTTCCTTATTATTATTATTATTGGTACATTTGAGGGGAGAGGGAGTCGAACTTGTAACTTATAATTAATTTCATGTGTCAAGTGATAGACATGTGTGTTCTTTAGGTGTCTAAAGCATGTCCAAGTCTCTTTTAAAAAAAAAAAAAGGGAGAGAGAGATTTGCTGCATTCCATTTCACGGTAACTCATTTATGCCACATCAATTTCAAGATACCTCATTACTACCCTTTTTTTTTTTCTAAGTATAGACACGGATATGGATACATATACAAATACTGATACAGACATGGACATGAGATACGGTGATTTCAAAAAAATGGAACCCGAACATGGCAGGGGGCACAACAAATTTTTTTTCAATTTTTTTTATATATATTTGCTATGTAGATTAATATCATGTTATCAAACAATCAAAATTAATAAAAACTAACATTAAATCTATATATATATATATATAAATCACTACATTTAAACAAATTAATAGATTATCCATATTTGGACTCGTGTAAAAATGGCGTGTCCCCAACATGTCCCTGTGTCCCTGCCGTGTCCCTTGCAAAAAATAATAAAATTAAAGGGACACACCATTTGGCATGTCCCATACGTGTCCCTGTGTCCAACACCACTACGGCGCCTATTTTGAAATGTCCGTGCTTCATAGTTTGTCTCTCTTTTTTACCCCATTCCAAACAAACTTCTTCCCATCCACTTTACAAATTTAAATGCTTATTAAATAGCAATTGGAGAATGGATAGCATAAATAAGTCCTATGAGGAACACTTGAAACCAAACTCCACTATTGCATGATTCATTAATAAATGGCAATTGAAAACCTTGATATTTTAATGGTTACCAAAATTAAGAAGAAATAAAAACAAAAAAAATGAAAAAACAATAGGGGCAATCTAAACTATTCTATATTTTTCCTCACTTGGTACTTGCAACTTATGTGATGTGGCCTCCTCAAAAATATATATACTAGTATCACACTGTTGAATTGAGAGAAGATTTTAATCACTCCAAAACACATCTTCATTTGATTGTATAGAAGGAAGTGGCAAGTTCAGAGTCATATTAGGCAGCTTATACTTAATGTCCATTTGCATCTCTAATAATATATCATTGGATCGCTTGTTCTTGGAAGAGTTTGAATTATGCAATTCCAATTTTTATATTAGGTATTTTTTGCACCATGAATCAAGATACCATCAAATCTACATAGTAAGAGTACTTCATTTGAGAGGCAAAGAGCATGTATATACTAGTACATGTATCATTGGATTGTTTGTTCTTGAAAAATTTAGTTGCTCCTCTCATCTTTCTAGTGTTTCTATTATTAGCAACTGTTTGCATTGGTTCATTGAAATCTTTTGTGCTAACTTTTGGTAAATGTTAACACTATATTTTTTCTTCTTTGAACAAAATAATAGGAAATTATGTATTTTTGATGGATGATCTATTCATTATTGAACATAAATGCTTTTGATATTTGTAAGATAATGGTTTATGATTGATGAAATGGTGTTTTGTATGTTTAATGACGTTTAAATTGTAGATTATGGTTTCTTCGTGTTGAATTAGTGATAGTTTTCATTATTTTTGGTTATTTGTGGATAAAATTAACAAATAAAAATATATTCAAAAACATATGTAATTTTTTGTCGTATACCTGCTGTATCGCTATCGTAGTTTTTGAAAATCGTATTGTTCATACCCATGTCCATGTCAATTGCTTCTTAACTCCACACCAAGCGGCAAGATGAATTTGTTATTAATCATCTGGTCTTAATTTCTATCTCATCTGCTATAATCTTTTTCGATTTTGTATATTTAGGTTCCTCAAAAGCCTAAGAAATGCTGGGATGTAGGACGGCTATTTTTGTGTCTCACCAGGGTTGAAATTGAGTGTAGTGTCACTGAGGTGATATGCTGGTGATGTCCATCTAAGAAAACATTGTAAAATGGAACTTTAAAATGCTTTCCAGGTTGACTGGTGGTAAGAAATTACTATTTTGATGAATTTCATGGTCAGTGTTGGATATCATCTATTTCTTGAAATGTACAGTAGTGGACCTTTCTTTTGTTTAGCTAATCTTTTCATTGACCAAGATAATAAATAGCTTTTTATTCATGAATCTCTGCTTTTCCAGTTACCAATTTCCTGGACACAATTTTTATGCAGTTTGGTTTCTGAATTATTATTTTGCATAAATCCACTACAGAAAATGCATGAATTCTAATGTATTATTGGTAAAGCAGGTTGGCAAGGTGAGCGTGGAATGGTTAGCCGGGGAAAAGACCAAAGTGCTCGGTACATTCCCACCTCGTAATCGAGGTTGGACAGGCTATGTTGAGAAGGACACTGCAGGGCAGACTAACATATATTCAGTTGAGGTTAGTAGTTTCAATTTTTCCAGTTTGTTCCAATGCTTTCCCATTCTACTTAATTTTTACTTCAAATAATTATAAATGGGAAAGTTGAAATCAATATTAAGTGCAATATTACAGGAAGAATTACATAATTATTTGTCTCTCAAAAGATGAGTATCTAGAAATTGGTCGAAAATTTTGAGGCATTTCTTGAAAAAATCTCGACATGAAATCACAAATATTAATATCATAGAGTTTCCCATTTTTTTTGTTGATAAAACTTGGGAGTATGGGAAGAATTTCATATAGTTTTAAGATGATCAGTTTACTTTCCTCAGAAATTAGGAACATTTAAATATAAATTGGCCATAATAATCGTCTACCACATATTTATGTGGAGTTCTTGAGAATATATTGTTACACAGTCTTGGATAGAACTCAACCTCAAAAGTTAGTTGATGAGGTAAGAGTCGCCTCAACCTTATATACTGCACATGACTGTCACACCTAGGCCATGTGGAACTTCATTTCACTTATATGATGTAAATATATAAATACCTCACAAGCACACAGCAAGAGACTAGCAAAGAGCAAGTCTTTTAAGAGTTTCAAACTTCAATCTCATCTATTAAAGATTATTATTTCTGTTGAAAATATCCGAATGGGGCCCATTCTTTGGTTTGTTTTGAACTGCTCCCAACAATTTCTAGTCTCTGGAATGAACCCTAATATATATATATACATATATATTATGCATGTAATATCTGTTAATATTTGCAGCCAGCAGTTTATGTGGCAGAAAGTGCAATCAGCTCAGGAACTGCAGGTTCATCTGCTGATGGATCAGAGAATGCAAAAGCACTAGTTACTGGGCTTGCCCTGATCTCCATTGCTGCTGCTGTGTCAATACTCCTTCAAGTTGGGAAGAATAGCCCACCTCAGATCCAGACCGCCGAATACTCTGGGCCTTCCCTTGCTTACTATATCAATAAGTTTAAACCACAAGAAATTATCCAAGCTCAAGCTCAAACTGAAACTGAAATATCAGAGAGCAATGCCCTACAAGTTTCCAAGGTTGAGCTTGAATCTTGATTTCAGCTTGATGCTTCTACTTCAAAGGTCTAATGTCTCTTAGCCAATTTAAGTGTACTGATTTTCTTTTAATAGTTATTAAACCTCATCAGACAAATTTTTTTTTTCTACTGTTGATTGTATACTATGTTGAGGATTAATATATAGTTCACTGAACCTTTTGAGTTTGTGCATTGGCCATACACTAATTATTACTTTTACATGATAATTCTCTCAATAATGTATACTTAGTTCAATTCATAATTACATATAGCACATAATTACTCCTCCCCTCCCCTTCCATTGTTGTCACCTCTCTTCCCTCACCACCACCACCGAGTCTTCCCACACCCTTCATCTGTATATATGTCATTCTACTATATATATTGTTTGAAATTAAATAATATGTAGGTTAAAAAATTGGTTTAATTAGATTAATCTGTGGTTAAGTTAGAAATAGAGTTAAACTTGAGAAAAGGGGCTACTTACACCAATGGTCCTTGAAGTATGCGTTTGATCTGTGGTAAATTGATTTTCCCAAACTCTATTTAAATAGTGTAGTTAGCGAGTACGGGTATCGTATCCACATGGACTACTGTGTATTTAATACTATTTTAAATATTAATTCCCAAATTAGTTTGTTCGATAATTGGTTGTTTGTTTTCAAGAGACTAATGAAGCCCTAATTAAATAAGCTAATAACTAAATGAGCAAGAAAATAGTATTTAATTAATTGAAATTTGGTACTTAGGGGTCCGAATCCACCACTAGTTTAATTCCTGGAATTGTAATAT